>JAKKIB010000176.1:5230000-5357500 GCA_023089585.1 Melophagus ovinus | reverse complement strand
GGCCTTTTTTTAAATCTGGCTAATATTTATAATTAAAACTTTTCGATTTGACAATTGTAAAATTTGCATTAAATTTCATGCAAAGAGAAAATTACAGAATTATTAAACTCTTATCACTTTGGTATAAATGAATTCTAAAAAAAAAAAAAATTCTATTTTAAATTAGTTTTGAATTAGCAAGTAAGTTACAAAATTTTTATGAATTAACTTGCCAAGTTTATCTAACATTTAAAATGCAATTTTACAAATATATTAATTATGAATTTATTTGCGTCCAAATATTTTTATGCCATTTAGAAAAGTTACCAAAAAAAAAAAAATGAAACAGAACTTCAAAATCTCTCACTTAGGTAGAAAGTTTTATTAGATAATTTAGACAACTTATGCTACAAATTGTTATGGATTTGAGCGAATTTTTATTATGCATTTGAGGGCTCAAACTACATTTAAATATCTTAAAAAGTTTGCTATTTGGTTTGTTGCTTGATAGCAAATAGACAGATGGACCGACACAAAACTGAAAAAAAATTACTTAAATCGATTGAGAAAGCGATTCTAAATTTTAATTTCTTTCGTATTCGAAAATGTAGTTGGTATATTAAAAGAAAAACTCATTGCAATTTTCCAATCAACATCAAAATATCTTCATCACATTTATTACCAACAATTATATAAATGTTGGTAGACATTCGCATTTTCTTTTTTTTTTGTTGGTGTTGTTGTTGTTATTCGTATTATTGGTTATTTATTTATTTAATCAATTAAAGTAACTCATATTTGTGTATTGTCCATTTTATTGACGTATCCAGAAAATGATGAAATATTTTTTATCATCGTTTCATTCATGAATCACATAATTTCTTTATTTATTTGTGTGTTTGATTAATTAGTTGATTTAACGATGATTGAGAATTTATTTGTTTATTTTGGTTAAAAATGAATCAAGTTTCAATCAATTTTTAAAAGTATTTTATCAAATATTTCTATCGCTCCTCATGTCTCTTATTAATTTTTCTTCTTCGCAATTCTTTTATGCAATTTCAAATAAAAATACAAATACAAAAACACAATTGTAAAAGTGTTGCACTTACTTAATAATATTTTGAATGGATTACTTACTTACGCTCGAAATTGGAAGTAACGAACGAATTCTACTTTTAAAAACTTCTTCATATGAAATTTTCAATCTAGAGAAAATCTTTAAAGATTTGCTGCTTAAAGTCTTTAAAATTGTAATAATAAAAAAAATTTTTTTTTTTGTATTTAACAATTCCTTTGTATTGTTCTTTTAGGAAACTGGCATAGAAGATACCTTTTTGAATGGATCCGAGTTTTTTTATTCTATAATCGAAAAATGTACATTACTTATGGGCAAATATATTTTATATTGGTAAATGTGAGCGCAACCTTTGTGGCACTCTCTATTTATACGATATATAAATAATAGTTACGAGATTAAATTACGATATTACCTTTATTTATATGAGATGTATTAAATAGAAAAGTAAGCTAAACGTTCAGACAATTCCAATGTAAATATGGGACTTGTTTTTTTGTCTTTTCGTTTTTGTATCCATCATCACAGCGTTTTTGAGCAGGGTGTATAACATTTGTAAAACCTAAAATGAGCACTTGGAAGATCCATTTATCTGTTAATTGTCCACTCATATTTGGACGGTTAAGCCATTCCCAAGCCATAAAAGCATTAAAATTTCCCAGATGTATTGGAAATTCTTGTACACAGATAGATTGATATTGAAAATGGCCAAATTTGGTCAAAGGACACGCCTACACTGTAAACTTGTAATTAATTAAATTAAAATTTGGGCATTTTTTCGCTCATTACTCGTTAATGGTCTACTTTTTATCTATTATTTAAAAACTGAGAAGTAATAGTTTCTGTTTGGATGGTGAGTGTCCAAAATATGGTTCCAGCCAAGTACAATTTTCTTAATTGTTTTTTTTTTTATTTAGTCTTTTTTTTCTGTTTTGTTCTATTCTACTCTCTGTTTTGCTTTGTTTTATCTTGTCTTAGACATAGACAGACACACACAAACACATACATACATACATACATACACACATACATACATACATACATACATACATACATACATACACATACATACATACATACATACATACATACATACATACATACATACATACATACATAGATATGCATGAATCCCTGTCTATAAATACCGTCCGCACCTCTGAAACTTTATTTAATTAATAATCTTGCAATTAAAGTTAAACATCGTATTGATCTCTTGATTTTTCTAAATACGAATTTCTTTTCATTTAATGTGAATTTTTTTACATGAATTAATTGTATGCGATTATTTGAAAAATAACACAAAAAACAGAAAAACAAAAACAAAAAAACGAAACAACGAACAAGCGAAAAATCTAAAAATCTAAAAACTTGTCTATTTGTTTGTCTCATCATCTCATCATCAAGTTGCCGTAATGTCGCAATGCTTTACTTTACGAATAATCATTATGGTAATATGTGGTTGGTTCTTTATGGGGAATGGGCGCATTTTGAATCAATGTGAATTTCTTGCAGAAATGTTCATGTTTGGCACCACTAATCTAACTGAAATAGCTATCTGGTCTTGTATTGCACAATATGAAAGTAAATTTAATACATCGGCCATTAGTCTAACTAATAGTCGATGGTCTAAAAATTATGGCCTATTTCAAGTGAGTGATCTTGTTTGGTGTAAATCGGATAGAAAATTAAAAATTCCATCGAAGAATTTATGCAAAGAAAAATGTGCAAATTTATTGGGTGATTATGTCCAAAAGGCAATCCAATGTGCAAAATTGATACAAAAACAACAAGGTTGGACAGCATGGCCAATATATACATACGTATGTCAACATACAAAACCTGATGCCAAATTGAAAAAATGTGTTCTATAAAATTATTACACGAAAGAACAACGAACATTAGAAACGTGCGACAAAAAAAAAAAAGAAAACTAATTTCAACTACACTGACTTTTCTTATTACAACTATTTTTACAATTCTGATAATTTTGATAATTTTCATCATATAAAATAAATATAAAATAACGAACATTCCAAAAATCATTTACTCCATTTTTCTGTTTTCAACTTTAAACTCTGGAATCTATTAATGTTCAAATGGCTTATAAATCTGTCATCATCGTAATATTTTTATATTTTACATTACTGCCCTAAGTGGTACCAGGGGTCTTAAAAGTTTGTAACACCCCAGAAAATAGTTGTGATATAGTATCAATTTTTATTATAACGCTCGATTTAGAAAGACATTCTGAATTGGTTTAAATTTATTTGGCTGACCGTTCGTCTGTTAATAAGCTAAAGATCATAATTTTTAGACAATTTAGGGTAAAATTTGATATGTAAATGAGTTTTGGCCTTAACCATGTATCCTATTAAAACTGTTTAAAATCGAATATTCAGATAGGCAAACCGCTCTCCAAATAAGGAAAATTGGCATGTTATTTTATTATGATATTAAAAAAAATCGATGTGTATTACATTTAATCTAAATTGGGACATTTTTAAGACCATGCCTCATATAAGGCCTTGAAAAAGAGTATGTATGATTATATTTTATATAAAATAACGGCACTGCCTTGTATTTTAACATAAGTAATTTGTGTATCAAATTTGGTCCACTATGGTCTAACCTAATACCGTTTACAGTTCCTAGTACAATGAATTTGTGCGCATATATCCTGCACTTTCAGAAGGATGAAATATCCAAACATCCTTTATTATTTCGATTCGATTTTGAATTACATTCGCAATTGATGTGAACGTCTTTGTTTTTTTGATTTCAATGAGTGAGTGAAGTTTTTGTTGTTTAGGACTAAGACAGCACTTGAGATTGGTTATAGGCAAGATCAAGCAACTTCCACAATAACACCATTTAAGGGCCTTTAAACAAATAAAAAAGAAACTCTATGTAAGAAAAATTTTCCCAATGTTGACATATACTGACTGAATCTGCTTGGCAAATTCGATTCATATTTGTTCATTTATTTGATTTTTTTGATCACTTTGCTTTAACAAAAAACAAAGAAAAGGAAAAAATTTATCGAAATTTACAATTTTTTGTTTGTTTATTTTTTTAACTCTTTCAAAAGCATTAAATTGATGGTGGTCGAATTCAAACACTCAGGGCCGTAATTGGATTATGACCTTTTCACTTACTTCTTCAATTTTTCTTATTTTTCTTTTTTTTTTTACTTTATTTGGTTGCTTCGTATTCTTTATTAAATTCTTTCGTATTCTTTGTTAATTGTACTTTGCATACACATCTCGATTATATAAATAAAATTGAAAGAATTGTTTATGGCAGCCCTCATCGCGTTTTGTACAATATGTTTTCTATTATATATATATATGCAAATATATATATATGTGTGTGTCTCAATTAGAAGACATTTGTGTATACGCGTAATGTAATTCATGGAAATCATAAATATAAACGTAACATATGGATCATTTGGACCGTAACAATCGTATCGATTTTTTTTTTTTATTTGGTTTTTTTACTTATTTATCTCTTTTCATCTCTCTCTCTCTATATCTCTTTGCTTCTCTCTCTGAACAATGTATGTTCCTGTGTTTAACTTGAATTAAGAATTAAAAATTTAATAATGTGTGCGTTAATGGATTTATGGCTTACTCTGCCG
Organism: Melophagus ovinus; assembly: GCA_023089585.1. Taxonomy (NCBI): domain Eukaryota; kingdom Metazoa; phylum Arthropoda; class Insecta; order Diptera; family Hippoboscidae; genus Melophagus; species Melophagus ovinus. The sequence continues at coordinate 5,352,800 of JAKKIB010000176.1, read as the reverse complement.
CCAAGAACCAAGGAAAAGCAAAATCATCACAATCAATCGGTTAAATATTTAATTTAAAAATTTGAACTTCTCATTGCATCTTCAAAAGGATGCATTTTAAATAGCCCATAATATTAAATGGAAACAATTTACGTTAGCAGAACACGCTTTTTAGCAATCGAGACTGTTCTTGACGAAACAGTTTCTGAAAAATGAAATTTCAATTTATTTTTTAATACCAAACATATTTCTTCCGGTCTTATGATACCCCAGACACCACTAATGTCATTAAGATGCATTATAAGTTTGTATGGATATTTGTAGGATTCTAAAATAGTTAAGATAGACCTAACCGCTCAACTCAGAATGACTTTCTGAATCGGTTTAATTAAACATGTTTTTTTCATCCCTCCGTCTAAATTTGCTATTTGTCCATGTGAATTTGTTATTAATGATATTTTGGTATTATAGATTGGTATTGGCCCAAAGACGCAACCTATTGAAACTTGTTAAAATCGAACAATATTTATGACCATTCCCCTTATAAAGCTTTTTTCCAAAAATCATCAAAAAAAAATTTTCAAGAAAGTTATTAGCATACAAAAATATTTTTTTTCATATATCTATAAGTTTGTGTAGGCACATTTTTTGAATATTCCAAACATATAAAAAACTTTTTCAATAAATTAAAAATTACAATTTTTTTCAATTTTATTGACTTTTATCACCATTTATTGACATTTTTAATAACATTCGATTGGTGGAAAATTTTTATTGGAATCTTTAGATCCTATTAACTCTAAAATTCTTACTTGTTTTCTTTGAAATATTGCTATAATCCAAAATCTAATTGAGGCTCTCTAAATGTCGCTAATTTAAAACGTTTTGCCTTAGTACGCTTGCTTTTATTCTTATACTGAAAGCGTCCTAATTGATCTAGAGTAATAATAATAATAATCTATCTATCTCTATTTTTATCATATTATTTTAATATCTCTTTCTTTCATTTGCATTTTATTTGAATAGAGTGAGTTATTGTGTTTATTGTATGGAAAAGTAGAAAAAAAAATATGAAAATGTGGCAAAAATTGCCACACAAAGAACTCATTTATATCTTTTTCTTGGACATTTATTTAATTTACATGTAATCAAAAGAATGAATATATATACGCTATACATGTAAGTAGAATATAATGTTTATATAAAAATATAAAATGGAGGTAGAAATTCTTTCTTTGAACCTCGAACATTTAAGAGGAAATCATTTAAGATTTTAAATCTGTGATAGAAGAAGAAGAAGAAGAAAAATTATGTATATAAAAATATGCCACAATTGTAGTATTAATTGTTATTGTTATATTTTATCTATTCCATAATTTAAATGTGTTAAATTACATTTAAATAAAATGCCTATTGAAATTTTCATTTATATTACAGCACAAGTCCAGGAACTTTACATGATGTCACAATGGAAAATTCATGTAAGTGGCCAATTAACTAATTGATATATTTATAATTAAATGAATGACCTGTAAACTTACATTCTACATAATTCTACTTAAAGTCAACTTTCACATTTGCACGCACATCTCACATCGCACATTTCATGGATGCATCACAAAAAAAAAATATTATTCCATATCATTTTTTACTCAATAATTTTAATTTAATTTATTTTATTCAATAATTGTTAGATAACAATTAAAATTTAGAGTTATATTTCATATGGATTCAAAGAAAATTGTTCTCAGTAGAGACCTTTAGATAGATGATCTGTAAAATATATAAATTCTTGATTTTTTAAGCCATCTAATTTGACATGTCTACTTTAAATTTGTTTGCAAATATTAAAAATTTTTGATAGGCAGATTTGTTTTATTAAAAATTGATCAAATTTTGTATGACCATCACTTACGATTTAATTTCGTGTGGGCGTGATCAATTTGCATGACTTTTACATAGATATTTTAGAATAACGGACTTAATATTTAAGTAATAATTTAGATTTTCATTTTTTGCCGTTTGTCAGTAACGAACAAAAAAAAATCATGAAATTTCGCTAAGAAAGCGGAAATATTCTTAGTTGATCTTCGCACTGAGGCCGTGTTCTTCGATCGATTTGTTCTATTTTCAATATCAGCCATTGTACATGAACTTCCAATGTTTCTGTCGAATTTGAAATCACAATCTCTGGTTTTTGTGATGAGAAATTTACTTACCACATATGGACAGACGGACAGACATGGCTAAATTTATACAAAACTTGATGCTGAGCAAGAATCACTACATTTCGTAGAGTCTTCGCATCCAAATTTATACAGATTTCATATGTCAAAGTACTCATTTTTAGTGATTTTCGTCACCAAAAAAAAAAAAGAAAACGAGAAATTTGGAAATTTGGTAAACGTCCTTGTCTAAAAGTTATTTGTTGTTACGCCGCAAGTATCTTGTGGAACTGTTCTCCAACCACTTTCCATTTCAATAGGATTCGTTCTTAGGCCATTAAATATCGTTGTTCACTACTGTAATATATCACGAACACAAAAAATCAAAAAATTCTTCTAGTAATCATTGAAATATTGTTGAAAATTTCATATATTACTTGCTATTGAAGTTGATACATAAATTAAAAAAATTTTTCAAACGTTTTTTAACTTTTTACCCTGCAGTACAAATATTTTTTTTAAAATTTTAAAAAAAAACAAGAAACATTTTTATTTGCCTTCAATTTTGATTAAGTGAAAAAATTTAGTTTCGAAAAAATTGTTGAAAAGAATTGACGACGGGGAAGAAAATTAAACCAATTTGGCCTGGTTTCGCGTTATAAGATCAAAAAGAAGACCAGTTATATATAGAAACACCTAAAATAGGAATTTAATACTAAATTTGTGGACCAAATTTTTAAAACAGGCCAATAAACGAGAAAGAAAAAAAAAACGCGTGACATTTTCATCCCTTTAAAAATCCATCAAAAATACTAAAATTTGGGAAAATATTATTAAAAATTTACGATTTGCAAAAAAGAAAAGCTGAGAGAGAAAAAATGTTGAGTGAAAATCAAATGAACTTATCGGACAGTTGTAGCAGTAGTAGTTATAGCAGTAGAAGTAATAACAGTAGTAGGCTTAGTTCACCGAATTTCCATTTTACTGCGCATCGCATGACCCAAATTGGCGTAATTCGATCAAATTTTCAAATGAAACTTGAAGCAACTACAAATGATGGTACCAAAATTTTCATTTATCTAATATATATATAATTTCATTATTGTTATTCTAACTAAATTTTTCTACTATTTCCTTTTTTGTTCTTCTGTTTTTTGTTTTTTTTTCTCTCTCTATTATTTTCGCTATTTCCCGATTTAGATGGCATGGGATGTCGTTCACCCTTACAACAATATCCTGGGGGTTCATCGCCGCCAACATATTCATCACATGGCACCCGTACCGTACGAGAATTTGAAGAACAAATGTCCAATTTGCGTAAGGAAAATTTCAATTTAAAATTACGTCTATATTTTATTGAGGAGACTATACCAAGTTATCATCCAAGGCAACAACACAATCAGAATCATCAGCAAGGTAATGAAGGTGGTAGTAGTGTCGATAGTTGTGGCCATGAAAATATTTTGAAACAATTGATCGATACGAAAGTTGAGCGAGAAGTTTTACGTAAAGAGCTACAAGAGAAACAGGAAATATTAAAAGAAGCCGCCCAGGCCATGACACAAATGGAGAATATACAGAAAGATACTGAAACACGTTACGATGAAATGATCGAAGAATTACAACATAAAATTCAACAGTTAGAAATGGATCGTGATAAGGACAATGCTATGAATCCGACCAAATTAAATAGTGCTGTTATGTCTGATATAATGGGGCATTCAGATATAAGTGGTAATGGAACCAGCATTAATGCCATACAAAAAGTTTGTATATTTCATTTTTATTCTCTTTCATTGAACTTAAATTTGATAAAAAACATAATTCTTCTTTATTGAATATCTCTCTTCTATGTCTTTTGTAACTTTTTCTCTATAACATTTCTATCATAAGATTCGTGAGTTGGAAGGCCTATTGAAACAATCGGAAATAAAATTGGTTGAATTGCAATCGGAAAATATCAAATTGGAGGACACCCTGAATAAACGTAATGAGACAATTTCGGAATACGAAGAGAAAGTTAAAGAGCTGGTATTTAAAAATTCGGAATTATTGGAGACCATTGAAAGCAAAGATAAAGAAATTGTTACAGCCGAGGTAAGTGTAAATATATAAATCTATATATATATATATATATATATATATATATATATATCATTTATGTGGTACGGGGTATTACAAGTTTATGCAAATGTTTGTAACAGCTAGAAGATGTTGAGATACTAATCCTCTAGGAAACAGTTTATTATACTGATCCTATCGGAAATAGTTCATTAGATTTACGCCTATCTGTCTGGTCATCTGATGTTTGTCCATGTATACTTAGTATCAAGTACAGTTCTCAGCTTTTGAAGTATCTTAATGAAATTTCCTATGTAAGTTGGTTTTGATTTTGATTAAAAGACGGAGCCCCTTTGATTAGAATAAGGCCATTTTTAAGGACTTGCTTTATGTAACGCCTTTTCTTAAACAAAAGCATTATATGGAAAATTTATAGATTTTCGTTCTCTATTAACAGACTTCACAGATAGACTTGTTCCACTCAAATTGATTATCATATTGATTATACCGTTCACTTCAAACCTATAACAATTCTCAATCAAATCACGGTTTGCTTTTTCCATTTTTTCTGTTCCAAACGTACTCGTCATTGTAAAAATTGGCTTTACATCTTTATGTAGATTTGGCAAAATAGAAAAAGAAAATTAACAAAAATTAGATCATGATGCCATGTAAAATGGTTTTAAATGATTAAAATGGCATATGCATGCTACATTAAGTTTAGTAGGCAAATGTTTAAAGATTTTTTGTTTTTTAACTTTAACTCATAAATAACATGTAAACATTAGAATGATAGAAAGCTGAAAATTAATACATGTATTCTAGGTAGATGCACCCATCCAGTAATATGTATGAAAATCCTGGAACTTAATCAGCCATGGCCATTAGATATTATGTAAAGCTTGGTTGATAATAATGCAAGAGTTGAACACAAAGGCCCCCTCAAACATTTTGTTTTTTTTTTTCAATTTTTAGTTTATTGTTGTAGTAAATATATAGAAATCGGAATGATAAAAAAATAAAAAGAACACAAGATAAAAGAGAGTGGTGTGGTGTCTGCCTCAAAATGATTACCCAATTCTATATCTCTCATAATTTTAAGAGTTGAAGATTCCGTATTTGAATTATAATTTCATTGCTTAAATTTAGCTTAGCTTTGCTTAATTTCATTTGATTATTATGAATATTATTATTATTACTATTATGACCAGTATTATTGTTATTATTCTTGAACTTCTCCTCCTCCTTGTCACTGATAAATAATAATAAATCATATGTATGATATGTATGTGTATATGTATGTATATATGTATGTATATGTATATAAAGCGTTCAATGCGTAACATTCGATTAACTAATGATGACCTGAAAGTGGACAATGAGAATCTCATAGCGGCTTTAAGAGAAACTCAGGAGAAGTTCCAAAAAGAGGTCACAAATTCGCAAACATTTGAACATCAAGTACGCGAACAACAGGATACTTTAAATCGAATGCAAGTAAGTTTGAAGAAAATAAACCAAAAATTCAAAAAATTAAAATAAAAAAGAACAATAAAATCAAAAACAAATAAAACAAACTCCAACAAAAACAATAAACAACAAAAAGCAAAAAAAAGAAGAGGCAAACTGATTAATAAATTCTTCTTAATATAAATTTTCATTTCATACGAATTTTTATCAATCCATCAATCCATCAATCCATCAATCCATCCATCCATCAACCTTCTTCTGTAAATGTGCTTTGTGTAAACGTTTAAAATTTTCTTGACCGGCATAAAAAATTTCAATGAAATTGTGGAAATTAAAATGGTTTGATTTGATTTTGATTTGATTTTGATTTAATTTGATTTGACTTTTTGGTCTATTTTCTTTATATTTGTACGTTTTCTCTTGCAACAACAATAAATCGTTCGAAAATGTTATAATAAATATTTGATTATGACAATCGATCAAGTCAACCATAACTATTAAAACGGCCAATGCAGCACGTTTATTGGAAAGGATTCAAGAATACGAAAGAATGGTGACAAGAATTAATATTGAACGTAATATATTTAAACGTGAAAATCGCTTCTTTAGAACTATCATCGATAAATTGGAAGCAGTATCAGCATTACCATCAACAACACCCACATCAACATTAAAACCAATACCGGCATCAACATCCAGATCAATACCAGCATTTGCATCACCATTAACATTAAGACCTAAACAAAGAAGCAAAGATCTAAACAAAGCGGCATACGATATGCAAGATATTTATCAACAACAAAATAATCATCATCATAAACAACAACAACAACAAATGACATCAAACCGAACTATTAAAACCAATGCTAATAATTGTATTACTAATAATAGTATTAATAATAGTGACACTAATATTAATGCTAATACTAGTAACAGCAATACCATCAAAAATACTTGCCATTGGCATAGAAAATTCGGTTATAATTATAATAATTATGATCGTGGCGAACACTTTTATTATAAATTATTTAATGAGTTTGTGGAACGTGGCCGTTTAAGTAAACGATGTAAATGTTGTCGTGGCTGTTGTAGAAGTAAGTTAACATCAGTAAAAAGTTTTGCAGCATCTTCTTCAGGCACTTCAACTGGAATGGTGTTAGAATCGGATGCAGGAAAGAGGAAAGCTTCTGCTATCATTGATGATACAGAACCAATCGATCGTAAATACAAATGTAAGCAGAAACTTTCACTTAATTTTGCTAGAGTCAGTGCAGCTGCTGCTGCAACTGCAACTGCAAGTGCAACTTCGGCTGCGGCTGCTTCTGCTTCTGCGTCTCCTTCTGTTTCCGTTTCCGCTTCCACTTCTGGTACAGTTGCTACCGCTGCTATTACATCAGCTACAGCTATTGGATCATTTCATTGCTTAAGAGCAGCAAGAACAACAACTGTCAATGATGGCCGCTTCAATAATGATTACCATCTATCAACCCGTACAAGTCATATACTTGATGATTATCTACAAACCTCTACAAATCATTTGACCAAATGTGATGAATTGTATAATAATCCCAACAAGAATGCAACGAATTTAACACAAAAAATGTTGATATCGGATGGCAGTGATGATGATTTAAATATACCATTAAGAGCGTCAATGGCATCATCACCAATAACAACAAAAGAATTATCTACACAATATTCAATAAATGGAAGTCGCTTATTAAACAGCCTGCATAAAACATCATCATCGTCGTTTATACGAAAATCAAAATCATTCAGTACTACATCATTAATATCAACAAATTCATCTATTTCAACGGACAGTTATTTACGCGGTCTTCCCGATGCAAATGATAGTGACACTAAAATGTCAATATAGAAATGTTATGCATGTCTGAATCTGATGTGATATACAAATCTGATAATATGAGCCAACAATTAGAATCTCTCTTCAGCTTTGTTGTTGATCATTGTACAAAATTGAACAAAGACAACAGCAATTAAAAATAAGCAAATCAAATATAAAAACTAAATCAAATCCCCAATTGTCTCTCGTTTTCAATATCTAATTTCAAGTTTCACTTTGTATGGCCAATTATTTCAATTGCAATTTGGAAAATGCAAGTAATCAAAAAAGAAGAAAGACAAAAGTAAAAAGTGAAAAGCAAAAAGCATAATGGAAAAAGGCTATCAAATCGATTGTGTAAAATTATGGATTGTTGTATTGTTACTCAAACTCCATTGTATTTATCTTTATATCTTTTGTTACTTTTCTTATTTTAGATAAATATTTTTGATAAATGATTGTTTTTTTATTTTTTAAATGACTTTGATGTATACAGAACGTGTCGCGTTTTTTGTTTTTCTATCTCAATATCTCATTTTTACATTTATTATGTATACATATACATATATATATATATACATACATATATATATATATATATATGCATATGTATAGATGTACATATAATCAATCATACCAGATTGTTTGAAAAATTTGAATAGTAGAAATGCAAGAAAAAATGTCACCAGAAGTGGAGAAATGGTAAAAGGGAAAAAGAAAGCAAAAAAAAATTTTCCATTAACTTATTGAACAATCTATAATTTTTTTGTATTGTATTTATATTGATTTTTTATATCTATTTTTTAATGAATTTTAATATAATTTTATGTACATATATTTTTTATATTATACATATATATATTATATACATTATACATATATATATACATATGCATTATATATATATATATATATATATATATATATATATATATATATATTATATACATTTATCAATAATATATAAATTTTTTGATTGTACATTTGAGAGTTTTTGGCCATTCTTAATTAATTAATTGAAAAGCCTTTTGGAAAAGAAATTACATATAAAAATTGAGAGCATTTTTCTGGGTTAGACCAAAAAAAAGCAAACATTTGTCAAACTCCGCCATAAATTTCGTATTTCCTCTTTTCGTTTTTTTAATTTTTAAACGTTTTTAAAGTTTTTACTTAAGTAATATTTTGCCACTGGCCATTGGGGCAAACAGCAAATGCCATAATTTGGATATAACGCTTGTAAGCAAACTTCAAAAGAAATGTGCATGATGTGATGATATCGTGTCTGTCTGTTTGTACGTGATTATCTGCCTAAAGACTTACAGGTCGTAGAAATTCAAATTCTTATTGGCAGGGTGATAATTAGAAGTAGTATAACCAGGCAAAGCTGATTAAAGGGCATGCGAAGCTTTTGTTTTATAAACAATAGTTCCCTAAACTCCTGTATTAATGTTTTGTTTCAAGTCCAAGCAATAAATGGTTGAAACTCTTTCTATTTACCTTAACTAAAATTTTCAAGTACTACAATATAAAGTTTTGAAAGTAGAAGTAATTAGTTATATCTTATTAAAATTAGAAGAGGTAAATATCCATTTTTTGCCATTTTTCGTTATAATTCTGTATAAGTTCTAATTCGCTGCTTATATAATGAATGTACGTAATGCTTGCAAATTGTGATGGATTGTGTTCATCCAAATTGATAAACTAATTTCATTCTTATGAGGATTATTTAGACGGTCCCTTTATTATGTATCCTTTTTTAAAACACTTCGTATTTGATGAATACGTGATGAATACATTATACATTTAGTAGCTGAAATGTTAAGTCCCATAGGCCAACGGCTTATGGTTTTAAAAATTAGGTCCAATCAAATAAAAAGTGTGTACCTTTTCCTACTAAAATTTCATTAGTAAAGCTTAGCCTTATGCATATCGAAAAATTAATTGAAAAGGGAAAAACAAATTCGATTACATAGATAGATAAGTAGATATTAGCCATGAAATTGAATTTATTCAAAAGATCGTACCAAGAATCTTGAAATCATATTTCCACATGCATATCTTAAAAACAATTTTAAATCGCGATTTCTATACTTTTATTTCTATCACTTTCCTAGCAGAGCCCATGAATTTTTGCACAGTTATATTCCTTCAAATGTTAGATTACTAAATTATTTTTTGCTTGTTTTTTTTATTTATTTTTTTAGTCAGAGAAACTGTTTTGGGACTTACAACAACATAAAGTCACTTTAGCGGATAAACTTTGTTTGATTGATGAATTGGAAGAGAAATTGAAAGCTAAAGACATAATAGAACAAGAAGCACGTCAAACGATTAATGAGTTAATGAAAAAGATAGAAGAGCACCAACAGGGACAACAACAACAGCAGCAACAGGAGAAGAAGAAGTATGAGCTAGAGCAGTTGCAAGAGCGTGCGGCTAAAAACTGTCAAAATATATCAGCACCAGTTTTAAGTGTAGCGCATGATGAATCTGTTGATTTACATTCGTTAAGCGATTCTGAGGTCTTACGTCAACAATTAGATTCCCAAACCCACAATGAGAAAACGAAGTATGAAATGATTATACGCAAGCAAGAAAATACTATAAAAGAATTAAAAATGGAAATTAAAAAGAAAACTGGAAATTTGCAAGTTAGTATGCATGACTTCTTCTTTCTTCACTCCATTCCACTTTTGTGAGTTTACTTCTATTTTGTTTATGTATCCATTGATTTTGTTTCTTTTTCAGAATCTAGTTAATAAAGAATTGTGGGAAAAGAATCGTGAAATTGAACGCCTTACAAAAATAATTAGCAAAGAAAATACGATGAAGGAAAAAACTACAACATCCTTTTCAAATGGAAGCATTGAAGAATTGCAGCAGCAACAATCTTTCTCCGATGTTGAATATACGAAAGCTATGGAACGTAATAAATTGTTGCAACGTCGTGTCGATGTTTTATTGCGACGTCTAGATAATGAACGTTCTAATGAAATGATCATAATACAATTGCGGCTTGAGTTGCAGAAAGCCAATGAAAGAGTGGAACAAGCCGAAAAATGGTGTCGCGATTGTGTCGACGTTTGTGGAGGTTTAACTAAACGCCTCGAACAATTAGCTGGTTTCCTTAATGCACTGCTAAAACATAAAGATATTTTGCATAATTTAGCTGCAGACCGCCGTCATGCCATACGTAACGCAGTCAATTGTAGCTTAGATCTATCAAAAAGTTTAAATACGACTTTATCGATATCGGGGGTATCGGGTGTATCCACTAATGATGAAAGTTGTTTACCGGAATTAAGTAATCTTTCAATATTATTAAATGAATATGACGAAGCTAATGATTTCAGTCAATTAAATGATCAAGAGGACAAAGCAATTCCAATGCCAATAATTGAATCTCTACAAGCAGAAAATAATGCACTTAAAAAAGAATTAGATAAACGTCGTTGCGTAGAAAATAAACGGGACAGGCGTTCATTGCCACTGACATTATTAGAACAAAATCGTGATAGTGAATCTGAGGCTTGGTCTGAACCAGATCGTAACGTCTCGATGGCTCGCATTGGATTAGAAGCCAACAAAGCCAATAACGTTAGAGAAATAATGTCAACTATCCTTACCAATAATAATAATCAACAACATATCGAGACGGATAGTGAACAAAGTGACCAGAGATCCATAATAAATCGTCTGCAAAATAAAGTAAATCGTAATCTTGTTTCAACAACAGCAATACAAGAGCGTTGCCAAGAATTAGAGGCTATGATAGCACTCCGTAATGAACGCATTTTAGAGATTCAGTGTCAATTATTCGATGCAGAGATAAATCTCAAAGAGGACAAGCAACATATGGAGCAATTTACAAAAGAAATTGAGCAATTGCAACATGACAATACAGAATTAGAACAAAAATTGAATGAAATCAGTAATGTTCATAGTGCTGATTCATTACTTATTAAAACAATGGAGCAAGCAATAGAAGAAAAAGATAAAATGATTCAAGAATTGAATAAAGAAGTATTAAAAATTAATGAACAATTCCAAAGAGATGTAGAAGAGATTAAATTAAAACATGAACTAAATATAAACAATATTAAACAAGAGTTGGAAATGTTGTGGAGCCAACGATTGGAGACCCAAAAGAGTGAGTACAACGAAAGCTTGAAACATAATTGGATTGCACGTGAAGAATATGAACAATTACAAGAACAATGGAAGAAATTGCAAAGTCAACACAAAGAAACTCAAAACAATATCGAATGTTTAGAAGAGAATGAACGTGAGTTGAAACAAACGCTGCTGGAAAGTGAATTACGTGCCCGTCAATTACAAAAGACAATCAACGAAACAACTTTACAGTCATCGAAAATTATTATGGAACGTACTAAGGCATTACAAGAGAATTTGTTGTTGGAAAAGGAAATGAAAAATCTGAAACAACAATTGGAGAAATATGCTGCAGAAAATAAACAATTACAAGAACATATTAAGCAATTAGAAAATGAAGTAAAAACTACAACAGTAATATCACCAACCAAAGCAACAGCTGAAAAAGCAACACAAATCATGGTTGATGACGAATGTATTTCATCACAATCCGGTTACAATACATCTGAAGAATTGTTAACTCAAAAGCATGCAACAGTAACAACAACAACAACAACAACTTTAACTGCTCGTTCTGGGGCTGGAGTATTGGAGCGTTTACATAACTCTTCTCCAGATTTGGGTATTGAAAGTGATGCTGGCCGTATATCCAGCATCGAAATGGCTAATAACAGCGTACAATTCAATAGACTAAAAATAGTTGAATTGAAGTCTAATGATAATAATTTTCTCCTTAGTCATAAAAAAGAATTTCTCAAAGGCAAGGAAAATAATGAGAATATTCCACCGTCATCAACATTATCATCAAAAGGAGCAGTTGTTAAAACAACTGCAGTCGTTTCAGTGGCAGCCGCAACAACAACAACAACAAGTCCAACAAATGCAACATCGTCAACGAAAATGCACGACTGCGTTAAGGTAGAGCAAGAAAATACCGAATTACGTCTTAAATTAGTACGAACAGCACGTACACTAGAAATGACATACGAAAAATTACGTGTTGATAATCAACGTAAAGTACAAATTGAAAAGGAAATCCGTAATCAAATCAATAAAACATATAATGTATTGAAAAGTGCGCGCAATCATATCGAAAAGGAGTTCAAATAACATTGCCACCGTAATTCATTATCAAAATCATCAACATCAGCATCAACATCAACATCAACTTTATCCTCATCATTACATTTGGACTTTGTTTTCTTTCACATGCTAATTAATCCATTTCAGTTCATTTTGTATCATTACATTTGTTCTTTAAATACAATTTCATTTATTTTGTTAATAATAGAATTTTAAAAGCAAATTTAATATTTTATATGTATGTTAATGTTATAATATTCCATTTATATTCAATTCATGTAATGCCATAATATGTTAACTTTAAGGTTTGCCTCTCGCTTTTTCTTGTTTTTTTTTTGTTTCTTTTTTGTCTCTAATTATAATGCACACATTCTGCTAAATCTGATTCCAACACTGAACATTTTTCTTAATTTATTTCATACGTATAAATATATAATTTTACATGTACGTATATTTCATAATATTTTATATGTACATAAAAGACTAATATATGCAAAAGACTAATATATACATTTTTACTGTCTTCGTTACTTTCAGTCGTATCAATATTTTTGTTTTTGTTTTGCTTTTATTATAATTTTTCAATAAATTTTCTTTTTGTTTTGATGTATAACTTTATCTAACAGTAATAATTTAAATTTAAATGATTTTAATTTGTATCTGATTTGTTGAAGCAAAACGAAATGAAATGAAAGCAAACAAAACGATACGAGACGGACGACACAATATATTTTGTCCGTAACTAATTCAATTTGAATGTAGAAACGCATCTACTATATTAATGTGATATTTATTTCTTTCGTAAATAACAACAACAATAATAATAAACGTCATTTATATTAAATGCAAAATTATTGGGAAAAATCAAAAAAGCAAAAAAAAAATAGTAAAAGACATCACTCTTTAAATTCATGTGGTTTTTCTGTTTTCCTCCCATTTTTTTTTTTTTTTGTTTATTGTTGAGTTTCGAGATTTTCCTTTACCCGAGCTCCTCACCTCATTGTAATTACTTTTTATTAGACATCAGCCTCCATTGCACCGTTGGAGAGTTTCTAAAGACAACATTCGATTTTCAATCTATCATGCCTTGTCTGTCCGTTTTTTGCCCATCAGTTCGCAACAAATTTCAAAAAACAAAAGAAGAATTAAAATATTCACTTACAATTTTTGAATATTTGCTTTAAAGAAAAATTGATCTAGATCAGTCACTGGATGAATTACTTCTTTATGTGTTTTTATTTTTTATCTAACTTGTAAATCAATCTCTTAACATTTTAATCATATTCAGGTGCAGTGGCGTAGAATATTTAAAAGATCGGCATCGATCGGCTGTAAGGTTTTTTTAAATTTTTTTTGGATTATTTTCTTATTATTCTTATGGATGTTATTCTTTTTTTGCTTTTTTCTCTTTTCTTTGCTTTTTGCTCTCTTTTTTTTCTCCATTTTCATAGCTGACTTAATTTTTAGAAACGTGCTCACGCACATCTTACAAATTAACTGCGCATGCCTATAATTTTTACAATTCTCGTCGTTATCGTCGTCATTGCCATCCAGCGACTCTCGTATAATTTTGCATTTTGTTTTGTTTCTTGTATTTTTTTTATATGTAAATTTTTAGAAAATGTTATTATTTCATAAAATTTATGCTTATATATGATTTCAAAAAAATTAAAATAAAAAAACCAATAAAATAAAAAACGAAATAACGAATGATTGTTAAATTAATTGTAATTCCAACTCATTTAATCCCTTTAAAATATATCATAAATCAAAAGAAAATTAATAAAAATAAAAAGCAAAATAATGTTCAAAATACATTATCCTTGTACATTTAAAAGGAAAATGGTTTCTTACACTAGAACTTTCTCATTGTTACATATAGCAATACAATAAGTAAAAAAAGGCAGAAAAGGAAAAATATAAATATTTAATTATAACACTAATAATGTTTTTTTTTGGGTACCCAATTGAAAAAATATATATTCCAATTTTGTAATAATTTTAGTAAAGCAAAAGTAAAGATGTGACTTATTCATGATTAGCAGCAGTTTTATATTAAACAATGTAAATAAGAACAAGTAAGAAAATTATGTTTGGCTGGGGCCAAATCTTGGACACCCATCGCCCATAATACTATGATATTACGCTTCAGAAGTCTCTCTCAGTAGGCGTCTTTCAGTAGTATATAGAAAACGTAAACATAAAAAACGGAAATTTCATATTGTATAATTTGGCGTAGGCGTGGCCATTTTTGGATTTTTGGAGAAAACTTATAGACCAGTGGCCTTAATACTTGCACAAAATGTCAACTTTCTCTCTTTTTGCCCGTTTGCCAGCAATAAGCTAAAAGTCATTGAATTTTACTTGAAAAAAAACTGAGACGTTCTCAATTTACGTAGCATTGTGGCGATTTAGTCCATTTTCAATACCAACCTGCATGTAGAAACTCCCGATGTTTCTAGCAAAGAAACGCCCGATATTTCTTTCTTTGCGACATGGCAGAATGATAACAACACCCAAGCAAAGGGACAGACAGACATGCTTAAACCAATTTAGAATTTGATGCCAATCAAGAAAGTATATATTTTATAAGGTCCCTGACTCTTCTTTCTTGACGTTACAAACATAATAACAAATGAACATACCTTTAACATCTGGGTGGTGAGTACTTTTACCTCTCCCGTATCGTTACAAACATTATCGCATCCAAACAGCGATCAAAAATGAGCTAGAAAAAAATATCCTGTTTATGAACTTGCTTTTAAGCGTCAGAATCTTGAGCTTTTTTTGAAATTTTTTATTTACCGTTTTAAAAGTTAATTTCTTTAAATGAAATTTTATAAATCACATTAAAAATTTCTTCGGCGTATTTTTTCTATTTATTTGAATTTATTATTATTTATATTTATTATTACAGATAGGAAATGATATATTACACTGTAAAAGTAAAAGTAAATTAATTGTAAAGTAAAAGTAAATTAATTGTGCGTTTTCTTTTTAATTCTCTTGTATTACTATTGTTGTTGTTTTTGTTATTTGTTAACTTATTGAGTTTGCATATATATATATATATATATATATATATATATATATATATATATTGTATATGTATATATATATATATATATGGGTGTGTGTGTGTGAGTGAGAGAGAATCGAAAGTTAGAGAAAGGCAGATGACATAATTCCAAAATGATTTACCTTCTTCTTATGCTGCTTCTTCACTTCCATTTTAATCTTCTAGGTTATTTTACATTTTGCTTAATTTTATATTTTAAAAAATATGTTTTAATTTACTTTGTAGAGAGCTCAAAAGAAAGTGAAATAAAAGATTTTTCCAAGAGGAAAAAAAATCAGTTTTTCTTTTTTTTTTTTCTACTTTAAAATATTTTGCTCGTTTGTTGCTGTTATCGTTACTTTTTATAACTTTTTTAAATTAGGTACCTTCTAAAAATGTATATCAGGAGTTTTGATATGATTAGAATTCGATTCGATTGCATTAAAGAGAGATCATTCGATTTTGGGGGAATTTTGTTTCCTGTTTTTTTTTTAACTTTTAATTTTTTGTTTTACATGTTCGCTTTTCTTCTTTTTTTTCGAGAAAATACAATTTTTTTTTTACTTAGTATTTTGATAAAACCTTAAATGTTAAAATCCTATTTGTAAAAATTGCTATAGCGATGGATCAAAATGTGGTAAAAAGAGACAAAGAGAGTGAGAAAGCGGTTCAATAGTCTTACTTTTACCATTGGCACGCCCTCATTTACAACATATCTTAATTTTCTGCCCCTCCCTCTGTTTATCGCTCTAATTATCTCTATCTGCTGCTGCTCTTATCATCACTTTTTTTTGTTCTTTTTTTTTAATTTTATTATTTTTTTTGGACATTTTGACCTACTCATTAAAAACTGTGCTCTTTTTTTTAACCTTTTCTTTCCGTACGGCTTATGCATTCTCTAATTAGCAAAAGAGAGAAGAAAAAATTTAGTGTATTTTTGCTAATTTTTCTATCCGTCGTTCTCTACAAATGTTTTCGTCAATATTATTACCTTTTTAATAGCATTGTAAATTTTTAAAATAAAACAATTTAGGAAAATGGAAAAAAAGAAATAGAAAAGTTAGCTTAGATTAATTTACATCAAATGGAACACAAAACTGATCGTCACATTCGAAAATTTATGTTGCGTTGGATTTATATAGAATAATAATTGTTTTAGTAGGGATTTCAACTCTTCTTGTTTTTTCTCTTATATTTCCTTTTTTCATACTAGAAATTTAAAATTAGGTAATTCACAAAGAATTTTAGGCAGTTTTTTCTTTATAAAAAATACACGACTAACTTTTCCTCTTTTTTTCTGGGATTTTTTGTTTATCTTATTTTCCCTTTGAGTTTTTCTCTTTTATTCCTTCCTGCTTTATTTTGCTTTCCTTTATAAGCACTTCGACTCTCTGAACGTTGAGTCAAAAGACGAGCTGCCATTTGTAATGCGCAACTACTGTCGATCATTATAGAATTGATTAATACCCATAACATGTTTCTCTTCATGATATTTTTGTAGAATTTGCGTTATCACAGAACTGGTATCACTACCACTCCACACCCGCAAGCTATTTTCATTTTCCAATATGGCCAAAAAGGCTAATAAAACTTTTGGATTGCTCAATGCTAATTGTACGTGAGGTAAACCTAACAGCGATTTTAAGACGGTAGAATCCTGCGTTAAGCCATCACGTAATTCAACTAAGCTACCAGAACGAAAACCACATAACCATTCACAGGCGGCTGCACGGTTATTACAGGTCTTTTTTAACGCTTCAATAACTTCTGGTTCTTCAAAACCCATATCCGTCAAATGTTTTACGCTCTCTGGTGTTGGCGGTATTTCGCGATGTGAATAAATCCGTACTATTTCACATAAGGCTCTAACATTTTCAGCTGGCCCGTTGTTTGACATAATGGCCGAGGGTGAACAAAGTGAATTACTCTTTGGTAAACTCATAACAGCCTCTTCCACAGACATATCTTCATTTTGTTTTTGTAATAACCATTCCAGGGCAGTTGAATAGACATTACTACAAATTATATAAAATCATTTAAATAAATAAAGTTTCTCGCTTTTTTTTTAAATATGTAAAATATGAAACGATATGTGATTGTATATGTGTAACTAACTTGTGAACTTTCAAGGCATATTCGGCTTTCTCTTTTTTAAAACCCATATCAACAAGGCACTGCAGTGTATCATTTTGATAATTACGTTTATTTATTAATTTTTGTTTTAACATACTGATTAAGCGTTCAGCGTATGGTCCAACACCAATTATCATCGCAGATACCTGAGCTAATGATATCAATACTTTTCGTACATCAAATTGTAGCTGTAAAACAGATATAACAAAAAAAAAAAAATAAATAAAATTTAAATAAATCAATACAAAAAATGAAATGCAATGAAATAGACAGAAAGATAGGCGGACGGATAGATAAATGGTGATTATAAATATTACGTACATTAGATTGCTGAAAAATTTCATTTAAATCGACCATGGGCAATGCATTAGCTGACGAGGCACGTATACCACGCGTCATGTGCTCAATTTCTAATTCCGATGCTCCACGCATTTCACGCGTCTGCATTACAATTTGTTGCAATATATTACGTTTTAATACAAGTACCAGTAATTCATTGTCTTCAATGTTTAATTGTGCTAATGTTTGCTGTTCGGGCAATTCACCACCTTCATAATCAGCTTTTACTAAGCGAAAACGTGGCCCCAATGCTCGAACATCTGGCGCAAATAATGGCATTGAAGCTAAATCATCAGTTAATTCTATGATGACATCATTTTTCAATTCAGCCAAACGTTTAAATGTGTCCGTTTCAAATGACATTATTCTGATTGACGGACAAATGACACGTACTTTAATCATTTCTTTAACACCATCCTTAGGAGCATTTGTTGTATCATCAGAAGCTGTGCTCAAACGATCTTGCACTGAACGTCGTCCAGTTTTTCTATTTTGTATTTTACCAACAGGAACAGCAACATAAATAATAATAAAAAAAACCCAAAAAAATACATAAATATATAAATAAAAACAAAAAAAAGAGGAGCAGAACACAAGAATATGGAAAACAAGAAAACATTTCATGAATAAATAAAGTTATCAGAAAGTTAATTCAAGAATATTAAACTTAATTTGCAAATTATTGTTATTACTCTTATTATTATTATTGTTGTAATTAAACTAACTTTGCAAAAATGTTTCGCAGTCTTTGCATTTTGCAAAAGGGAATTTCGAAGTCAATTTTAAAAAAAAAAAAATACCGAATCATATGAATAAACAAAAACAGAACAAGAAAGAAAAATTCAAATTCAAATATTTTATATAGAAATATATATATCGATTCGTGCTATATCGTATCGTATCATATCGTAATGTGTCATATGCTTGAATATTGAAATTAAAAATCGATGTTATTTGTTGTACCCTACACCAATTGCGGTGTAGGTGTATTAAGCTTATACAAACGTATACAGCACTTGAAAAAATTACGTATGTACCCATATTTCATAATGCCATTCAACTCAGAGTCACTTTTTTAGTCGATTTAAGCTTGGTAAGTGAAAATTTTATATAAAGAAAGCATTTTTGTGATCATTCCTCATAGAAAGACACGCTTTGAGTTATGGCGAAAGTACCCAGCGTAAGATTTTTAAGAATTAGGACTGACTGAACTATAACGTTATTTACTCACATTTTACTTTGGTATTTCATGATGGATTTACTTGTTGTTGTTGATGACGATGTTAATGATATGGCAGCTGTTGGTGTAACTGTTGTTGTGACAATTGTTGCTGTTGTCGCCGCTGTTGTTGTTAGTGCTGTTGTTACTGCTTCAACGCCACCACGATGATTAGAATGATGGTTATAGTGAGGGTGATTAATCGACCTGCTCCTTGCCGCCAATTGATTACATGAATTACGTAGTGGTAACAGTGCTGACGATAACATACTTCGTGTCGTTGCTGTTGATGATGCTGCTACTTCTGCTGTTATTATTAGCGATGCTGCCGCTTCATCTGCAGCTGGTAAACGATTTGTTATAATAGTATCTTGATTAACATCATCCCCTCTTAATAATGTATCTATATTTAGATTAATACTATTATTAATGGCACCAGATGAAGAAGAAATGTCATTGACTGTTACTGTAGATGATGAGACGATTGGCAAAGATGGGGATGGGTTAGTTGATGATGAAGTGAGAGTTACTCCATTATCCAAGTTAACTGTGGATGATAATCGATTGGATTTACGATTCGACAACCATTTTGCACGCCGTTCACCAAATTTTTCCCGCACCCATTTAATCATGATAAAACCGGCATTAATAAGATGCTTTGTTTTCGTTTGCTTATTTACTTGTACTGGAATCATGACATTATGCCTGTAATACTACATATATATATTTATATATATATATTATATATTTATATATATATATATATATATATATATATATATATATATATATATATATATATATTATATAAATATACGGACGTGCTACATGCACCACGTTTCCTTAAGGTTTTGTTTAACTTTATTCCATATATTTCATAATCGCAATTTTAAATGCATATATTATCGAGTTTATGGTAATTGCATTTAAATATTTTACTTGGCAATACATTTGTCTACTCTTTCACATTTTCTTGGAAGAGAAAAACATCGAATTCCACTTGTTTTCATTTGTGGAGGAACTGAAGAAACGAATATTGCAATACTCTTACATCTAATTTAGATAATTTATCTAGATTGAATAACTGAAATTGTTTGAATCACTGCCAGAATAAAATACTATAACGTTTGCTTTACTTATAAACTATATTTTCTAATTAATTAACTGTTTTCTTATTCAAGTAATTACATATACTTAGCGAAATATAAAAGTGTGTATAAATTTTTGTAAGAAAAATATTCTACAAAAGCTTTTTGAACGCTTAGATAGATCGATAAACGCACGCAATAAACGTACTCAATGAATTCAGTGACTAATAAGTTAATAATTTATTCCTTTGACTAAAATGAATGGATGTCACATTCCCTTAATTGGTTTGCTTTTAAATATTTATACATAATTTTTAGACATATATTTTTATTATGCATTTTCAAATAAAAATCCAAAAAGAGCAAAGACCAAAGCAAATATCAAACAAAGCCTAGTGAAATATTTTAATATGGCAACACTGGTAACAATTAGAAATAACAAAGAAACCTGTGTGAAACATGGGAAAATCTTAAAGTTGCTTGTTGGCAGTACTCTTTTTTCTTTCTTCTTTTTGCATATACATTTATATATATTTTTCATTAGTACAAAGTAATTTCACTCGTGCATTTTGGTCTTTATTTTTATTTTTTGTTTCTTGCTTCTAAGTAACTAGAAATTTTTAATTTGGCAGAGACACGCGAAATCTGGAATAAATAATCCTTTTCTTTCATTCTTTTTTTTTTTGAGGCAAAAAATTCCAAATTCGGAGAAAATAGGTGCAAGTAACAAGTAAATTGAGATATAACAAAAACAAGCAAAAAATTCACAAGAAAAATTGCAAATGTAATATAGAAAATTTACAATGAGAAGAATTACAATTTTGCATGAAACATGTCTGTACATATATAAATATACATAAATGTATACATACATATATATATAAAGAAAAAAAAATCTCAACGAAGAAGAATGTACAGACATAAATAGAAAGGTTAACTTTGCAACGAAACGAAGAAAGAAAGAAGAAATATAAGGAAAAGAGGAAAGAAAGATGAAAAACGATGTGAAACGAACGAAAGAGAAAAAAATATATGTGTATAGAAAAAATGAGTGAAATATTACTTGAATAGCTGTGGAGAAAAGAAGAAGTGTTTTTAAGGAGGGAAGAAAAAGCGCTGCAAATAAGTGGTAGAAAATTTTTATTAAAAGAGAAAACTTGATATAGAAATAACAAGGAAGTAATTCTTGTTTCTCAAAGAAATAAATTTTGTTTCTTTTCTTTGTTTTGTCTGTTCTTTTTCGGCGAAAGTTAAAGTTGTTGTGCTTTTGTTGTTGTTTTTTACTTTTCATTTTTTTTTCTTAAATATATTTGTTTGGGTTTTTTAGTTTGGTTACCAAGAAAATTCAAGCGTACATGTGTGTGTGTATGCGGGTATACATATATATATATATATACATATATATATACATATATATGGATGTGTGTGTATTTAGTATAGTTTTATTATAGCCAAGAATTGTATGTGCGTTTTTATATTTATAAGTATATAAATGTAAAATATATACATACTTTATATTAATATTTATGCATAAATATATATGAATATATAAATATATTTTTGTGTATATATAACTGTTATCCCTTTTTAAATGGTAAGGAACTGTATGCTAGACAAAGATAAAGAGGCAAAGCGCGCCCAAGGCAATAGAACAAAAAAAAGGAAAAACAGAAACAGAGAGTTGGAGTGTTAAAACGCAACGATAACATAAAATTCAATGATGTAAACGCAATATAATTTCAAAATTTAATAATATTAATTTGACAAATATATAATATATATTACAAATATATATAATATATATATATATAATATATATATATATATATATATATAATATATATATATATATATATATATATATATATATATATATATATATATATATATATTATATATTATATATATATATATATATAATATATGTATTATACGTATATATATATTACATACATATATGTACACTAAATTTCTATGCACTTAAATTCAAAATTAAAGTTCTTAAAGAAAAATAACTAAAACAAGAAACAAAAAAATATCTTTTTATACTTTACAGCTCTTTGCGGTACTTTGTGCTGTTTGGGTCGTGATTTATACATCTGTATATATATTTAAATATATATATTCAACGGCCGGTAATTAAAAATTATTCTTATTATTAGTAATATTATCTAAATAATAACAGAAGACATAAATAAATAATACCAGAGGAGACAGAAAAAAAACCTGCTATAAGGAATTGATATTATTTTTCTAACAATTGTAAACAAATGCATAAGTTGATTATGTATTAATTAGTACTGTTATTGTTGGTATTATTATTATTATTATTCTTGGTATTATTATTATTATTATTATTCTTGGTATTATTATTATTATTATTAGTATTCTTGGTATTATTATTATTATTATTATTATTGTATGTAAACTGATCGCGGCTGTTTCTTTTTTTTTTTTCTATATGTTTACATACCGGCACATTTTTTCACTCTCTTAACGTATTCTATAAGTATGTGTGTATATACCTATGCATGAATAAATGTGTGGCCGGATGAAGCATGATATGTTTGAAAATATTACGTTTTAGTATGATCAGAGAAGATTATTTGGACTGACTTTCGCTCCAAACAAAAAACGAAAGCAACGGCTATGAAATGATAATAATAATAAAAATAACATTAGCAATAATCATAAAACAAAACAAGAGCAAACAAGAACAAAATCTAATATCCTATAAACAATAATGGCAATGATTATACTATTACACTTATTATGATTCACAATTCAATCATTGTAAGAACGTAATAGTCATATAAATGACTCTAATCGAATTATAAATTTCAATTTCTATGCATTATTATTTTTTACTACTTACGTTTTTTAAAGTATAATTATATATGTGTATATATGTATATATGTATATATATATTTATGTATAGTTTTATCCTTTCTTTGAATCAATTATACTTAGGTAATTTGTGAAGATACTCCCAATTTGTAAAGACGAAGGCTCAAAAAAGCACGAAGAAGAAGAAGAAATCAAAATAAATTTTTATAAGAAAACAAAAAAAACAAAGAGGTAAAATTGAACGTGTACCTAACTTGTGTGTGGTTCTCTACAAGCGGCGGTAGATTGGTCATTTCATTATGTGGAATTCACGTCAACAGAATGGCCATTTAACAGCAACCCTGCAAATGAATAATTATCCGAGTAATAAGAGTGGTATTAGTTATTTGAGCAATAATGACCAACAGCAGCAACAACAACAAAATCAACCTGTACGACAATTGGGGATGACATCGGCCATAAGTTTAGCTGGTCCCAAGCCTGAAGATACGCAACAAACTGAACATTTACGTAAAGCTTTAGAGCCATATAATGTATTTGAAAGTGAACAAGAATTAACTCATCGCATGGAAATTTTAGCTAAATTGAATGATTTGGTTAAGCAATGGATAACCGATGTGTCTATTTCAAAAAATATGCCAGAGACTGCCGCACAAAAGTTAGGTGGGAAAATTTATACATTTGGCTCATATCGTTTAGGTGTTCATCATAAAGGTGCCGACATTGATGCTCTTTGTGTTGCACCACGTAATATTGAACGCAGTGATTATTTTACATCATTCTTTGAATTGCTAAAGCAGCAAGCAGAGGTCACTGAATGTCGTTCTGTGGAAGAAGCATTTGTGCCAGTCATTAAAATGAATTTCGATGGTATCGAAATCGATTTGTTATTTGCACGTTTATCCTTGAAAGAAATACCCGACGATTTTGATTTGCGTGATGATAATTTATTAAAAAATTTAGATCCACGCTCTGTACGCAGTTTAAATGGTTGCCGCGTTACTGATGAAATTTTATCTTTGGTACCGAATATTGAAAATTTTCGTTTGGCATTGCGTTCAATAAAATTGTGGGCAAAAAAGCATGGCATTTATTCCAATTCATTGGGTTATTTTGGTGGCGTTACATGGGCCATGCTTGTTGCCCGCACATGTCAGCTATATCCCAATGCTGTTGCTGCTACACTTGTACATAAATTCTTTTTAGTATTTTCACGTTGGAAATGGCCAAATCCTGTATTACTCAAACATCCGGATAATGTTAACTTACGTTTTCCGGTACGCTACATAAAAAATGAAAAACGAATAATTAATGGAAAGAAATTATTTTTCAATGCTATCTGTATTTTTGTTGTGCGTTTCTTTTGAAGGTATGGGATCCAAGGGTGAATGCCTCAGATCGTTATCATTTAATGCCAATTATAACTCCAGCATATCCACAGCAAAATTCCACATTTAATGTTTCTGAATCTACAAAGAAAGTGATCTTGAATGAATTCAATCGCGGCATGTCCATTACCGATGAAATAATGATGGGTCGTGCTACATGGGATAAATTATTCGAAGCTCCCAGTTTCTTTTACAGGTAATTCGATCCGATAGATCAATAACTCTTTTTATTTAAGATCAGCACACCAGTACAATAAGCCTTAAAATTTTAAAGATAAAATTTCAGCCTGTGGAAGGCTCACGAAGAACATTTAAAAAATTTGTTAAAACCTTACTTGATAAAGTAATTTGTTTAGGCACTTTTTCGTTCGTTGAGGCCTTTTTACTTGGTATTAAGCCTTCAATGTTGACGAATGAAAAATTTTTATTGAGGTTACTCTTCAAGCAGTTTACAAACCGTCTACTATTAAGTTTCAAGAAATAAAAAGACAATCAATTTTTGTATCATTTTGTACAAGTTTTTGATTCCCTAAATGTTTTGGATTTCATTATTTTTAGTTTGTTCGCATAATTTTTTTCCAGATATCGCCATTTTATTGTTTTATTGGTTAATTCTCAATGCTCCGATGATCATTTAGAATGGTGTGGTTTAGTTGAATCGAAAGTGCGTTTATTAATTGGCAATTTGGAACGTAATCAATACATCTCACTGGCCCATGTCAACCCTAAATGTTTCGATTATAAAAAAGGTGGCCAAACAACACCAACCGCCAGCAAAAGTAACAGTAACAGTAAACTTAATACAAGTGGCAATAATGACGAAGATAAAACAACAGCAACAACTGCCAGTGTTTTAAGTGGACAAAAACCAACTACACCAAATGCAGCAGCAACAGGCACACCACCGTCAACGACCATTGTGTCGACATCACCATACTGTTCTATGTGGTTTATTGGTTTAGAATTTGAACGCACTGAAAATTTAAATGTTGATTTAACCGAAAGTATACAAACATTTACGGAACATGTCATACAACACGGGGTAAGAATACAATCCGAAATAGGGAAAAACAGAAAAAGTACGAAAGAGATTAGTAAATGGAGAGTTCAAGGATTATTATTATTATAATTATAGCTTTTTTTATTATTACTTGTAATTTTAGGTAAATATTAAAATGTTGAAAGAGGGCATGTCCATTGAGGCGCGTCATGTTAAACGTAAACAATTATCACAATACCTGGATGGTGATTTCTTAAAGCGTGAACGCAAATCTATGGACAATCATAATCACTTCAATAATACGGTAGCAGCGAATCGAAAGCGTTTATCGAGCGAACTAAATTCTCAGTCACTACAACATCAAAATGCACACATGAAAAGAGGAAAAAGTCCTACGCAACAACAACAACAACAGCAGCAGCAGGATTGCATTGATGAGTTAACCCAGCGCAATGCTTCCGGAAGTAATTTCGGGAATAGTGGTGGCGCTGGTGCTGGCAACGGTGCTGGTGGTGATGACAATTGTCCCAACAATTCATTGCACAATAGTAACAAACGTAGCCGTATAAGCGAGACAGTAAGTGTTTTAATTTTCTTTTTTTTTTTTGAACTTAAACATTCACATGTAACAACACGTACTTATTCTCTGTTAGAGATTTAATAGGCGGCCAAAGCAATCTTTTGTCCATACCTTCATGAAATAATTTTCAGTCATATCAAAAATTTTTTCGAAACACTAAGGATTTTCTATTTTCTTTTATGGTCGTTTTTTAACCATATTCCACTCTGTAACACCATTATTTTGGCAATAAAAGACATTTGGTAAGGGAACTTTGCAATTTCCATAGATATAAAAGTGTGTAATAAATTTCAATGATAAACTTTGGGGAAAATGACACAATGTACATTCTTCTACATGGACTGGCTAGAGCCTTGCCATTTTTAAGGTAATCTTCCACAAGTCTTTGTTTATTAATTTTTTCTAGAGTCCGTACAATATTTTGTATTCCCAATTATACGATATTTGAGTATCTTTAGACTATAAACTATTAACAGCTTACATATGTCCAAATGGACTCCAGTGAAGTGAAAATTTTAATTTTTTTTTTGGTGTTGCTTGCTTTTTTTACTTATATGCATTACACAAATACAAATATTTATATTATTTATGTTTTTCCAGCTAAATAAAGAGAATTTAAATGATGTTAAGACGACAGCAACAAGAGCAACGTCAATGACAACGCTAAATGCAACGGCAACTAAAACTGCTATAAATAAAGTCAACAATAATAATAATAATTGTAATAGCAATAGTAGTAATAGTAGCACTGGCAGCAATAGCAGTGGTGGTAGCAATGATAGTGGTGGTGGTGGTGGTGGTGGTTGTGGCGGTCCTGGTGGTAGTAGTCGTAACGACAACAAGACTGATACATTAAATTCAAATGATGTATCAGATAGTAATAGTAACGGTAATAATAGTACTGTGGGCAATTGTACGCCTACACCCGAAGTAGCTTGTTCGTGACCGGTAACAACTACAATAACCGCAACAACAGCAACAATAGCACTAACAATAACAACAGAAACAACAACCACGACAACAACAACAATATTAAATACAAATTTATATCCAACATTACCAGCTCTATCGCTATCTTCTCATCCATTACATCATAATAAACAGAAATTTCGTAAGAATAATAATGCTGCTGCCGCTGCAAATTCCAATAGTATATTCAGCCAACGTTCATCGCCATCATCATCATTAACATCTGCATCGTCATCCATATCATCATTGGGCTACTTTTCTAACACTAGTGGTGTTGGCGGTTTCAATAGCATTAACAATATCAGTGCACATTATAAAAATATAATGAACACATTATATGGCGGAGTAAATGGGCATCAACGTAATCAGCGTCGTCCAAATCATTTGCATTCGCAACAGCAACATTCGCAAAATCATCACCTTCATCAGCAGCAGTCAAAGCACCACCATCATCGACAGCATTCTGGACAGCATCAGCAGCAGCAGCAACAACAACAATTTAGTGCTAATCAAACAATAGTTACAACATCAGGCACAACTACCACGGCCACAAACAACAGTCGTAATTCATTCAGTTTAATTAATGATGATGATGTTGAGGAACTATTAATAACGGGAACATGTGCCACATCAACCACAACTATTACTTGTAAGTTTTTGTTTCGCTGTTGCTGTTCTTGTTGCCCTCCTATTCTTTTTTCAATTTTTATTTTTATTTTATTTTTTGATTTCATCTTATTTTACTTTACTCTATTTTGTATCGGATTTATGACTATAAACGTACACACACCAAATATATTTATATTTTTGTATATATAAATATAACCAAAAAAAAAAAAAAAAAAAAAAAAAAAAAAAAAAAAAACAACCAGCAACAACAACAAACGCTATATTTTTTAACTAGTACTATTTCTATTTTTATTGTTATATTTCATTTTTATTTTATCAGCTGTTCCTCTCTTATTTCTTAAATTTCTACTTGACTTACCACTTATTTTTTTATATATATCAAGTTTTATTTTTATTTCCTTTTCCTTTTTTAAAATTTATTCAATAAAAAAAGTCAAAAAATTTAAAACAAAAAAATATATATTAAAAAAATAATACAAAAAATAAAGAAAAATTAAAATAAAAAATTTTTTTTTAATTTAAAAGAAAAAGAAGCGAGAACCAAGTACAAAATCTTTTCACTACATGAACTTTGTATATTTTTTATGTGAAAATAAAAAAATTGCCAAAAAAACAAAAAAAAATAATAAAAAAAAACAAAAACTAAAAAATAAATAACAAAATAAAAAGAAATTTCCATTTTATGTATTCACATAATCGAGATATGTGCGCTTATATGTAAATATATTAATATACAAATTTTTTTTTGGATGAATAATTTTTCGATCGTGGTTCTGCAAGTTAATAAACAAATAATTTAAGTATGGTAACAACAACAACAACATCAGCAGCAGCAGTATCTAAAATCGCAATAGTGAAACAAAAAAGAATATCAAAAATGAAATTTGTTAACTTTGTACTATCAAGAATTATTTCAAATCTATTGTGATGGTCTATAGCAAAGTTTTCTGATTTCAAAAATTCTATGTATTTTGATAATAGGTTTTAGATTTTAGGTACAATACTATCCACCCACCAGACCTGTACAACATTTCATTCATAAATCGACATAGATTTTGTCTTTTTTTTTATTTCATATTAATTCAGATTTATAATTTAACTGGCCTCCGTCAAATGGGAGACAGTAGTGATTAAATTGTTCTATGAGTTTTCAAGTTGAGCAAAGAAAAGCGTTACGGAGAGTTATGAGTTTGGACTTATGTTAGTATCTATCGCCAACTGTAGGTCAGCCATTCAACTGTAACAATCGCATGCTAAACCTTAATCTTGATGAAATTGATGAAATCTTTATATAAATTGATGAAATTTCTATATGATGTAAGTTCTTTGACTATATTTGAATGCGTAATTCAATTATATTCCAGTTGAGATAATTCGGCAATACTGGAATTCATAATTTTGATTATATTCGAATTCGTAATTCTGCTTCGAAGGCAGGCAGATAGATAGATAGACACAGACAGACAGACATATAACTATTTTAATATGACTTTTAATTGGTTTTCAATAAATTATCATTTAATTAATTGTTAATTAATTGATTTTAAATCAGTCGCTCACATTTAATTGATTGATTTTCAAAAGAAAAATTCCAAAGAAATTTAGAGAAATCACATTTATTTCTTGTAGTTTTTAACTCTGTATTGCAAAATTATCTTTGATTTGGGATATGCTAGAATGCTATGTAGACGCCTACCAAATGTGAAAGGGCGTGGCAAAGAGAGAGCGCTAGATAGACCGCTTAAGTTTAATCGCCCCTCTTTTATTACCTATCTTCTCCATTTTCATCTTCTTGATCTATCTGAGTCATAATTTTCATTTAGTTCGCGATCCTTATTATTCATAATTGCTCACGCTATAATTCAAACTGGTTTTTTTGAATTACATTTGATTTGATTTAATTTAATTTGTTTTAATTTCAGTTTTGTTGACATTGAAAATATTATGAAATAGTAATTTTAAAATAGCAGTATGAAGAATTTTCCTCTAGGAAATTTTTCCGCAACTTCTGCTACTTTCTTCACTTTTCCTTCCTTCAATCCTCTCCCTGCCGGTCTTCCTACCCAATATTTTTTTTTTGATAGACAAACAGACGCAAACAAATCTGTGAAGCTAAACACTAAATAAATTAATTATTGTAGAAATTGTAGCCCGTCATTGGTAAAAGGGATTACTGTCTGATTGAAAATCAAATGGAAAGTTTCTATGAGTTCATGTTTCTACAAGTCACTGTCAACTGCTCTCTTTAAAATCGTTCTCTCGATAACTCTGTCTCTCTCCCTTACATATTTCCCCATGTATGGCATATTTTTCTCCAATGATATCTCTCACTCTCTTTTTCTTTATTGATATATATCTTTCTCTCTCTAATGATATATATATCTTTCTCTATTGATAACTTTCTCCCACCCCTCTCTATCACTTTATCACTCTCTCTAGTCTTATATATCCCTTTCTCTCTCTCTCCCTCTCTTTAAAGATCACTCACCCTTTCTCCTTTCGTAGGTTTCTTTGTTGATTTCTTTCCGTAACTTTTTCCTTTTCCACTTGCTCCTTCTGACTTACACAATTTTTTTTTCTTTAATACATTATTGGAACGTTAAATTTAATCATAAATACAACAACAATGACTTTTTGTCCAAAAATTATCAATGTTAAAAATTTAATTGTTTTTTTTTGCACGTGTTTTCTTTTTATCCTTTAAATAGTGTAAACGTAGTTTCATCAGGTAGAATTGCACTCTATAAATGGATCAACTAAAACCAACAAAAGAAGAAACAACAGCTTCTTCAACAACAACAGAATATTACAAAAAAAAGTATTAGCAAAAAAAAAAAAAAACAAAACTTTTTAAAGTAAAAATCAAATCGAGAAGAAAGTTATAAACGTGAAAAACATTTGCAATGTATTTTTAAAACTTGAAATTGTGTGAATTAATTGGAAAAGAAAAATAAAAAGTGGTAACAGAAAAATTTTAAAAAAATGTAATTAATGTAATGTAAATAAAAAGAATTAAAAAAAAAGAGTTGTTTATGCTGAAAGATCAACACAATCATTTAACAGGTAATTTTTTAATTGATTATGTAATTTAATATAACAAAAGAACAAAATCAAATGAAATAAATTTGAAGTATGATAATTTATAAAATTTGTAATCATACTTAATGGACTAATTAATGATTGGAAGTAAGAATTACAACAAGAATTATTAATAATTTTACTTACGATTTTTTTTTTGTGAATTATAAAAATTTTAATTAGAATCTTTTAGTTAACATTTAGTAAAAAAATTTATAAATGTTTTCATTAAAAGTAATAAACTTACACAATTTCTAATTTTCTTTTATCTGAAACTGTATGAAAATAATTAAATATTTACTGATAATATATGTAAAAAATTATTTAATTAATTACATCTGTAAAATATTGTATATTCTACTTAATACTTAGTATAATGTAAAATACTTCAATAATGAGTTGAAAGAATTTTTGAAGAAAAATTTTTGTGAATTGTAGAGATTAATTAATAAAAAGAGAGAGAGAGAGAGAGACAGAGAAAGAATGAAAAATTAATTATTAAATTATTTTAAGTGGAAGAGACATTTAATTATTTAATTAATATATTTTATTTTTAGTACAACTACAAAGAGCGTGAAAGAGAGAATTTGTTTTAATTATAATTAATTAAATATTGTATAAATTATAATTTTAAAGTTTATTTTTAAATTATAATGTAAAGTAAATGAAGTATAATTAAATTATACATAAAATTATATATAATTGTGATTTAGTGTTAGTGTTCATTTAGTACTTCTTAAAACAGTACAAATATTCGAAATTTCATTAATTAGTTTTTTAATTTGTATTTTTAATTATTATTATTATTATTATTTTTTTTTTATACCTAAATCCAAGCTGCACATGAAATTTTTGAATGAAATGAACTTTAAAAAAAAATTAGTCACAAAAAAAGCAAAGAAAATTGCAAAAAATAAAAATTATGCATAATAATTTTTCTTAATTTTTCTCTCCATTTTTTTTTTTCAGTAAATTTCCATGAATTATTTTCTACATATTAACAATAAGACACATACAAGAAAAACACCATTAAAAAGCAAAACAAAAACTTAAAAAAAGTATAATATAAAGAGAAAAAAACCATCATTGCACCATCAATCATTGCAATCAGTGTGAAGAAAAAATATATCTCATGAGAGATATGGGCCCCTAAATGGCAAAAGAAAAATTAAAGGAAAATGTAAATTATCGTGTACAAGTACAAGGCATAATTTGTGAGACAGAGTAAGGTAAATGGAGAGGTAGTGTTGGAGAATAATTGATATTATATTTATACACATACATATGCATTAATACTGCATACATATATATATATATATATATATATATATATATATATATATATTATATACTCACAAACTTACACCTATCACCATCACGTGCCGCTTTCAAACGTTGAATTTAATTCAAAAATAAATTTTTTTTTGTGTATTTCTTTTCGCCGCTTGCTTTAGTACATTTCTTGTAGTTTCTATAAATAAACGAAAAAGACCAGTGCGGATTTATTTGTGGCATTAAATGTGGAGACAATGAAAAATTGAGCAAATATTAATATGGAAAAAAAGTGAAATAAACTAAATTATTAATGGTAAAGTACTTTAAAAATGTTTACTGTTATTTATTTTTGTTATTGTTATTGGTATTTTTCTGCCTTTTTTTCGTGTGTACAATATGACTTATTCTTCTACTTCTACTTCTTCTTTTTCTTGTAGCATATATTTTTTGCATGCGACATGATGCTCGAAAAAAACTTTCGCTATGATGATGATTTTTTTTTGACAAAAAAAAAAAAACAAACTTTTATAATAATAACAACAACAAAAACAATGGTATTGATGACAGCAGCAGCAACTGCAACAGCAGCAGCAACAACTACAATATAAGTAAATTTTGTTTGTGAATAAATCTGTTAAATATCCTGGTGATGCTCCTTCAAACCAACTCAATTTTTTCAATTTGTTCTCATCCAAATGCACTACAAATATATAAAAACTAAATGAGGAATCGTACCAAAAAGATTAACTGCATTATTTAATATTAAAATATCAACGGAAATGGGATATTTTGTAACTCCATTGAGATGTCTTATCCTCAGCGCCTTCTGAATAACCATGCTGAAATAGCACGTGAACGTTCTTATATAAAAAGTTAAATAGGAAAAAGGCATAAACAAAGAAGAAAACAGCAACAAATATACATTTCCATTTCCATTGCCATTTCAAAGTGCATTATTTTTTTTTACAAATTCTTTCTTATTTTTCCATTGCGATAAAAAATTGTATGCGTCTTGTATTTGGAAAAGAAAAAACAAAAACAAAAAACAAAAAACGAAGCAATGCTTATGTTTGAAATGTTTGTATTTTTAAATTATAGCGAGTTTTTAGTGGTCAAATTTCATCTTTTGACTTTCTCTTGTCATTTCTCTAGCTTTTTTTTTCTTTTTTCAATCAACATCGAAGTCATTTTTTGACATAATTCCTCTTTTTATTTTCCCTTTTTTGTTTGCTTTCATACATTTATTAATATAATTATATAAAATGAATGACAAAAAAAAAAACCAAAAAAAAAAAAAAAAATAAAAACAAAACAAAACAAATAAAAATCAAAATGATAAATAAAAATGTGTTTTTTATTCAATGAAACATTTATTCATCAATCGCTTGTGACAGATGCAGGAATTTTTGTTCAATAGTAAGAAATTAAAAATGATTTTCTATTCGTGAATGGAAAATCATTGAAATCCAAAAATTAAAAATATAAAAAATAATCATTTTGTGAATGGGAAACAGAATTTGTCAGTGAAATTTGTAAAGTCACAGGCTTCAAAGGCATCTGAGAAAAATTATAATTTAAAAATTGAGAGTCCATCAAAAATATTACTAACTATTCATTGTACTCTTACGAAAAAATTCATGGACCAAATGCGAGTCAGATTTTTATAGTTTGCTTGATTTCAACATTCAATTTGATTTTATGAACATTTCAAACGATTTTCATTAAATAAATATTGCAAATTGTAATATTCAAAAGTTGTTGCTTTTTAAGAAATTTCATTAAAAAATCTCATAACTTTTGCTTTTAAGACTCATTTGAGTGTTCGTTTAGATGAACTTTCGATTTATTGATTTAAATCGATTTAGAAAAGTATTCGAAACGTGTCCATTCAATTAATTAAAGGTATTATATGCATCTGCCGCGAAGCCCTAATTGTATAGTACACTAAATACAATTTTTTTACACTAAGGCTGGTAATTAGACGTGCCAAGGTGTCGTCACCACCATGGCACCACTAACTGCTCATTTAAATATTGATTTCAATGATTAGCAATAATTTACGCTTTGACGAAGTGTGAAACCTTCGAACTTGATCTACTCTTAGGTTAAGTACATGTACATAGTACATGGCCTAGTCAGGTAATCGTTCATTAAGGAGTTTGGTACACTGCCAACTCCAATAAAGCCAACCCCAATATCATTAAATGGGTATTAAAACTGATGATTCTGTGGCATAAAAATTAAATCTTTCACCCGATCGATCTACTGAATTTGCATTCATGAGCTTACTCCCAATTGAGCTGGTATTTCTGATGATATCTAGTCTACTGTATAAAGGGGCTGTACTGATGTTTCCCTTTAAAACAGATAGAATATATTGGAATTTGTTGGAGTTATAAAAAATAATTAATTGAAAAAATAATGAAAATGAAAAATCAAAAATGAAATTAGGATTTTTAGCTACTCCATTCGAAATTTTTTTACTTCTTGTCAATAATTATGGTTTATGATCAACTTTCATTTGAGGTTTCCTTTTTAGAAATCCACTAAATTAATAATATGATGTAACCTTGCACTTAGGATTAATAGAATTTTTGAAACAACAATAACAATAAGAAACCATACGAAACCGTAATACAATAAAAGTGATAATTTCTTTGAATTCAAAATAAAATGAAACAAGCATCATAAATTTTCTAATAAAATTTCCGATAGACATTTTAACGGAGAATTCTTTAAGAAGAATAAAACACGAAAAAGGGAAAAAGGCAAACAAAGAGGAAGTTCATTGAAACATTAAAGAATAATATTTAGGTAATTTATGTAAATTTGTGACCTTGAAATTTTCTTAAATATACCAAACTCTGTTATATGGCATATGATAAAAAATGTATGAAATTAGGTAAACTGAGCGATCAGTGTTTAAGAGAAATCTCTTTTCACTTCTTCAAAATGGCAGAAGAAGAGAATCAAGAAAATATATTTCCTCTCATTTAAAGTCTTGTGAAAGTGTGTATTGAAGAGAAATATAATTATAGCGCTTAATGCTTTCTTTTCTCTTCTTTAACTTTCGTTTTTATTTTCTCTTTTGTTTTTCTTTTTTTTTTTTGTTTTGGTTTTCTGCGGAAGTCTCTTTACATTGAATGGAAGTTTAAGAAGCCTCATCATGTTTTGTCATGTACAAAGTAGAAATGTAAAAGAAGTAAAGGAAAACAATAGGAAAGAGAACGAACCAAATACCAAGAACAAAAACAATAACAAAATCTATTACTGTGATTTGTTATCATTTATTGATTTATCTTCAAGTCATATCACAATTAATATTTTGCCGATTGCATTGCATTATTTACATTTTGTACATTTACAAAAAAAAGAAAAATGAAAAACATGTAAGAACTGTACAAACGGTTCGAGTCCGATTTTTAAATATCCTACACCATTTTACCTAAAGTGATTAGAAAGTCACGTAAAAGAATTGCATATCACTAAACTTAAAAAACAAATTGTAATTTTTAGAAAGTTTTTTATATGGAAAAAGATACAAGATCTGTAGCGATCTGTATCTTGTCAAATTTGGCATACGCATTTTTTTATATCAAAATTATAAGCCAGTGCCAATTTTCTTTAAAATCTATTCAAGTTTTCTTCTTGTAAAGATGTTTCTTTGCAAAAAAAATTTTGTATGGCAAGTGATCCTAAATATGGACCAATCTGAACCAATTTCAGCATATCCATATTTTATTTTTTTAAATTGCAATTCAGTATCATTTTATGTGAAAATGTACTTTAAATTTGAAATATAAATTTCTTTCCTCATAACGATTTTTTCTCAAGAAAAGCGTCATATAGGGATTAGTCGAAATAATAGTGGTCCGTTTTGAATTATTTTTAATAGAGTTTGCCTCTAGACTAAGGCACATACATGTACCAAATTTTAGTGAGATATCTCTAAAATTATAATCTGTGGCTTGCTAAGAAATTTTCATGGACAGACAGACATAAAAATAGGCTATAATCGAATCATGGAATGATTCTGAATCGATTGGTATAATGAATAAATGGGATCCATCTGAAATCCTTTTGGATGTTACCAACATCTGAATAAACTTATAATACCTCCTCTAACAATAAGTGTTGTAGAATATGAAAATGGAAGGAATATGGCAAAAATACATCGAAAAAAGAGGAGATATTCTGGTTTTAATTTAATTGCGGTTTTATTGTTAAATTAATGCAAGTTTTAATAAAATTGATACATCTATTTCTCACTCACTCTATCTGCTTCAATTTTTTATACAAATAATAAGGATAAAATGAATTTGTCTTCTGTTGTTGACAAAATCTTGTAACCCAAAGGTTTTTATCTATTCTTGGCAAACTTTGAACTTTTATGAGATTCTTTTTTTTTTTTTTCGTTTTTCTTTTCCATTTTACTTTTCCATTAGTCTTGTTCTTGCTGTTGCTTACCTTTTTAATTATTTAATATAGTTAGTTAGTTAGTTAGTTTGTGTGTTCCTTTTTGTTATCATTTTATTACTCAATTAAAGACTAAATAATGA
This sequence comes from Melophagus ovinus, assembly GCA_023089585.1. Lineage (NCBI taxonomy): Eukaryota > Metazoa > Arthropoda > Insecta > Diptera > Hippoboscidae > Melophagus > Melophagus ovinus. The sequence goes on along the minus strand of JAKKIB010000176.1, from coordinate 5,315,919 downwards.
AGTTGTTTTTTGTTTTCTGGATTTTTTTTCTTTGTTTCGGTGTTACCTGGTATTCGCTTTTACTTTCTTTTTTTCTTTTTTTTTTTTGGTTTTAATTTGATGTCTTTTTTTTCATACAATTTCTTTTAGAGCTTGTTTTTTTACATGGTAATTTTATTTTAGTCAAAACAAGGCTGCATCCTCACTTTTAGTGTGTTGGTGGAAGCTAACTTATTTTTTTAGGTTATGTTTATGTTTGGCAATGAGAAGGATTTAATATAAATATCTATCAATATAAATATCTAAAATCATTTAAAATGAAGCTATTTATTCACGCTTCCATGCCTTCTAATCTAATTCTTTACACTTAATACGGCGCTCTAAAATTAACATGGAATTTTTTATGGTTACGATTTCGATTAAAGTTTCCTATATATAGAAATGTGTTGCCTTAGGAGAATGGATCAAGATCATAATATTTTTGCAATCAATTCATTGCCCTATTAACCACAACTTTCAATCCATCCGCCGCATTCCGCATACCATCCATCTTGACGCTTATTCCACACCTTTACAACTCCAAACATCAAACATTACATCCATTCTGCTATACCTGAGACCCCTTTCATTCTTTCTAGTTCTATCCGCCCTTAACTTCATATTCCATTCATCATCTATCCCAACGCCCATTTCATTCTACTACTAACTTTTTCATTCCACTTTTTTCTCTAAGAGAAAAATTATCTATAGTTATTCTTATAATAGAAATCATTAGAAAAGTTGTGAGCGTTTCATTTTTTTGTAGAATAATTATCTTTGCAAAATCATCTGAAATATTCTTATTATATGTCGGCCATTACCGCCTACAGCGATCATGTTTACTTTCCTTTTCTTTTACAGTTTCTTTTCTATATTTCATTTCAATTCACATGTGCATGTTAAATCATGCATAAACATATGCGGAGTAAGCATTTTCAAAATTAAATTTCAACAAAAGATTACATAAAAATGGGAGAAAAATAAAAGAATGCAAAATGCAAAACATGCAAAAAGGATAAAAGAAAAAAAATAAACGATAAAGGTGGACTTTTGAAATAACCAAATTTCGTAAATTAATTATAATCGTTGATATAGAAAAAGAACAAAGAAAGGCAAAGAGAATGGAAAAAAAAGTTAACAAAAGTACTATAAAGTTTGAATATAAAATTTTATATGAAAATTTCAAATAGATTTAGAGAAAATCATCATATATGTCAATTTGAAATTTTATGCTTCTAAATAATTTGATGAGAGAGATAAGTCAAATGCAAAGAAATGCCACCATCTGAAATAAAATATCTCAAAAAATTTCTACAATAATGATCATTCTGCTTCATTATTGGTATTTATTGGTATTATGATGCAAATAATTAGAAAATGAAAATGATTCATATTTAATAATGAAATATAAGAAATTTAATAAAAAAAAAAATTGGAAAATTTTACAAGTTGCTTTGTTGAAACGAATTTCTGAATTGTTACTGCTACTGCGTTATAAAAATTTTATTAATTCTTGCAAACTGCATAAAAAAAGGGAATCACGTAAAAAAAAACAAGAAGAAGAGATAGATATATGCAGTGGAAAATTTTTAATGTAATTTTCACAAAGTTATTTATTTTTTTTTAAGCTGAAATTTTCATAAAATTCAGATGGACAACAATTGATTCAAATTGTGATTCTAATTTGATTGCTTGGCTTAGTAAAAGGTCAGGTCTTCTATTTTAAACTTTCCCAAGTGTTATATACATTTGCCCAAATTTACTTATTTTACACATAAAAAATAAAATGCGTAAATAGAATATAAAATAAAATATGCTGCGGGTGAAAAAAAGGACCCTCTTTAAATAGGCGTTCAAAGCCAACATTTAAGTATACTACACCACTTTATCTTTATGTTATTTGAGAGTGAACAAAATTTTAAAAAAAAAAACCCTAATTTTCAAATCAATTGAATGGTTTGTTTTTATGAAATGTGCTGCAACAAAATGAAATTATCTGAAACTAAACCTGATGCATAAGTTTCCTCCAACAAAATATAAGATAGAATTTATTTTCATTTCCTTTATCATGCTCTATTGCTTACCATTTTTAATTGGGTTCACCTTTGAGTCCTAACTCAATAATCAGGCTTCTGGGATATGATGTCGCCATTCATAATGGAACAATGTCTATTGAAACGCTAACGTCTCCATTTTTTCAGTTTTGAATTATAAACCATTCAAATTATTTATGTGTAGAGTACATGTGGCCAAGTGTCATTGGATTTATATGTGACATCAATCACAAAATATTAACTCCATTAAATTTTATGTTAATGTTGTTTGTGTTTGCATACAACCACAAAATAAGTCTCTTTTGGTTTCTGTTCCATTCCATTACGTTAATATCAAAAATTTAACTATCAAAAAGAAGAAAAACTACAGCAAATGTATCGCGTGTAAAGAGAAAAAAAATTTAAAAACTTTTTACTTAAAATTTTTTTCCCATTTCTTTTTTCTTTTGTAATTTTCCTTAAAGCCATTTTTTATTTTCTTTTGTTGGGCTTTTTGTTTCTTCGATTTTTGAGTTATTTCGCCATTCACAAAATGACAGCTATATATCTTTTACAAAAAAAAAAAAAAAAAAAAAAAAAAAAAAACAACAATAAAGAAACAAAATTTCCATCAAACTAAATAAGAATACTAGAAAAAAAAAGCACAATAAAATGATAGCAAAACTTTTTGATTGATTTCATTTTTATTTTGGTGTTTTGTATTTACTTCCTTTTTATTTATTTATTTATTTATTTATATAATTTCGATGAATTTTGTTTTCATTTTCACATTAACTTTAGTACTATGTTTATATTTTAGAAACAAAATAAAATCAACTCGATTTTAGAATTTAAAATAAACAAAAACAAAACCAAACAAAAATATAGAAAATTGAAAATAGAATAAATCAAATAATCGCGCCAACACAACTGATAACGTTGTCAATTAATTTTTCGTGTTATTGTTTGTATAAAGAAAATTCCGTGAAAATTTTAAGAGATATTTATAGAAATGGAAGGTTTGTTTTATAGCTGAAGTAAAAGAAAGAAAAGACTCTCTTTCTTCCCCATCTCAATATTTTCAATATCAATTTTTATATATATTTAGGTTTCAAGTATGTGATAAATCCGCCGTCAGCACCGAAAGTTGTATTCGGTTCATCATTACCTCGTGAGGCGTTACCATTGAAAGGTCCTTGTTTATCATCATTTATGCGTGCTAAACAAGGCGAACTAGATCGTAGTCCGGGCCCAGTGACTCATGTGCCGAAACGTAATTATATGAATGTAGAAGTAAGTGCTCATTTCATAGATATGGAATAATTGTTACCTTCATATACTTAACACATAATATCTATGGATATTTTCGGACTCAGAGATGCTCAATCAATTTACGTTTCATATTTTATACAATTTATATGGTACGATACGGGTTATTAAAACTTTGTACCGATCGACTCAGAATCATTTAGTCATTTAATTTAAGTTGTACTGGCCGTCTGACCGGCTGCCTGTTCTCTCTCTGTCCGTCTATCTATTCTCTGTCTGTATAAATTTGTTATTAAGCTACAGATTGCAATTTTTAAGATATTTCAATAAAATTTCATACATAGCCCGAAGATGAACCCTTTTAAAATTGGTTAAAATCGTAACATTATTTCGACCACTTTCTATGTAACACTTTTTCTCGAAAAAAAAATCATTACATGGCAAAGAGTTACAATTACGAATATATTTTAGCGAAAATTGGTACTATCCGGTGTTTTGATATAAAAAATGTATGTACCAAATTTGCTTGAAAGCGTCCCCTTCTTACGACCCCTACCCATGTAAGGCTTTTTCGAGAAAAAAAAAAAACTCATCATTTGAACAAATGTTATAATTTTGTATAAATTTTCGAGCAAATTGGCTCTTCTTCTCTTCCATTTAAAGCACTTTTATTTAGCGATTTAAATCTTTCAGTCTATCGAGCTAATCGTTTACTTTTGTAAACTAATCTACAGATTATAATTTTTTGTGATATTTCAAAAAAAAAAATTGCATCTTTAATAAATGTTTTTTTTTGTAATGGAAATTTTTTAGTGGCCTTCCACTTTCGGTTTCACGGCCTTTGCAAGTTCACTGCCACGTTTAGCGGGACCAAAATCATCTGAAGCTCCACCAGTCGGCACTTATTCACTTGATACGAAACTCTGTAAACATAGAAAGACTAACGTCTATGTACCATTCGGTACTAGTGCAGTACGTCTTAAGCCACCTTCATTCCTTACGCCAGCGTACGTTCTAAACATTTTACCATTGAATTAATTCATTACCTAATGAATTAAATTCAATCAGTTTCAATGAAATTAAATCAAATTGTATGAAATTATATCATAAAAATTTTTAATTGTTATATTATAGACCCGGTAGTTATGCGCTTCACAAGCCCAAACCGCAATTAGAAATTTCTACAGCGTTCATGTCGCAACGTAAAATTAAGCCATCCGTTCTAATCGTTTGTACACCGGATAATGTGGCGAAATGTGTGAAATGTGGTAAAACGCCACATGGTGATTATTGGCATAGTTCGAAAAATAATCATGATATGTGTGGAAAATGTATGAAAGTGCTAAAAGGTAAATTGCACAGTTGTCGTACAAGTGACAAAGTCCGTTTACATTTACGGCTCGAATTGCAAGATTATAGTAAGGCTAATTATTGTGATTTCTATCATGATCATAAAGGCATTGGATCAGAGACTCAATTAATTACTACAAAGCAGTTACGCAATAAAATCAGATTAGAAAATTATTTACATGCATATTTCCCCAATTAATTAAATCGGCATAAAAATATTGAAAAAAAAAACAAAACAAAACAAAACAAAACAAAAAAACCAAAAAAAAACCTAAAAAAAAACCAAAAAAAACCAAAAAAAAAAAAATTCATCTATTCATTTAAAAATTCTTCTTACATGATTAAGAAGTTTAAGAATTTTTAGTAAAAAGTTTGTAAATGCAAATATCGGAATAGACAAAGGATACTTAAATCGTTACAAAAATGTGTCTTATTACATTTTATAAAAGAAATGATGATCGAAGCAGCGTGATTCTTCCATGTTAATAATTTTAATAAAGTAATTGCGCAAAGCAATAAATGATAAATAAAATATGAAAAGTGATCAATGATTAATTTCTAGTTTGGATCGAATATCAAAATTTCATGAAAATATATACAGACATTTACAATTTTCTTACTAATATTTGATAATATATCGAATATTTTATATCTTAAAAGGCTCTCAGCTTAGATTTTTTCCATGGATAAACGCTTTAAAATGATTTAAGCAATTTTTAAGATCAATTTGCATGCAAAAATTTTTCTTCAACATTTTCCGCAAATTTAAAATCGATATCAGAATTTTTCGCATAGAAATAGATGGTTTATCAAATGGACAAGCAGATATATAAGAAAATCATTTCAGATGGGCCAATTCAGATTTTATAGAATTTTGGACAATAAACATTTTGGCAAATGGATGAAAACATCAAGTTCTGGCTTGATGGTTAGAAAAATAACTCACAGCGTTAGATTATGATAAGAAATATGAACGTATCTACTATTGGTACTTCAAGCAGAAAGAAGAAGAAGAAGAAGTACGAAAAGATGGTGTTAAAAAAATGGGTACAAATTTAAATTAAACTTAAATGTAAAAAAAAGTAATTCTCTCAGTTTGCAAAAAATTTATAAAATTTTTACGTATTTACCTGAAATCTCCTTAAGTCGCTTTAAGTCGCTTTAAGCCACTTATAATTAAACGTTATGAGTGGCCGTGATCGAAATATAGTATCCATCTATAAAAAAATCGAATGACGACAAAAAAAAAGAAGAAAATGAAAACAAAAATTAGTCGTAGCCAAAATACGGCTTATTGAAAATATCTTAATGGATAAAATTGAAACAGAACAAGTGAAAATGAGTGAAGTACATGAAGGAGGAGAGAAAAGTAGAGAGAGACAGAGAGAGAGAGAGAGAGAGAGAGAGAACATAGTAACAGATGGCAACATTTAACAAATTCGTATGATGATGATGATGATGATGAGAACGTTGATGGTGATGATAATGATAATAATTAAGATGATGCTGACAATGATGATGATGATAATAATGATCATAATAATAATGATACAATGGCATTATTTTTCGAGAAAAATTTCATGTAGGCGATATTTTTATTTCTTCTTAGCATTTTTATTATTAATTTTTTTTAATTTGCATTATTATTATTATTGCACTTGTCCAAAGAAAAAGAAAGAGAAAAAATTTGGAAAAACAGAAAAAAAAAACTGGAGCAAATAAAAAAGTGCAGAAAAATAAGAAGAAAACAGAAAAATGAAATGTGTAGAAGACAAAAACTGAAAGTTGAGAGAATTTAAGTTAGTAATTATTGTTGGTGCTATTGCAATTGTTGTTGTTGTAATTGTTGTTGTTATTATTACTGCTTACTCTTATTCTACATACACTTCTAATTGTAGTTTATTTCTTATTTATTTTTGCATGCAACAAAAAACATAAATCAAAACACCAAGAAAAAGAATAAATCAAAACGAACTGAATTGAATTGAACTGAATTGAATTGACTTGAATTATGTTGAATAGAATGACCAAATGGCATCGTAATAATATATTTATATATTTGTATATATGTATATGTGTTGTTATTGCCTACATAAATGGGGCGACAGATGTAAGCAATAAAATTCAAAAAAGAAAAACAAACAATCAAAAAGGAATTAAATAAAACCATTTTTTTTTTCTATTTTCCACATTTTTTTTTTTTTTTGCTTTTCCGCCACATTACGAACATTTCAATTTATACAAGAATTTGTTGAACTTTGACTTCTTGCATAAGAGTTTTTGGCAAAGTGTAGAATTGATGGATACTTAACAATCCAACCTCAACTCGATTATAACGTTTTGTTTTCCTTTTTTGGTTTTTCGCAGTTTTTTTGGTTTTCATTTTTTTTTTTGATATGCTTATTTAGAAGAGAGCATAAGATCTCTCATTTTGTTGCTGGCAAAATTCGACGTAGTAGCAAAAGTATGAAATTATAGTTTGGAAAACGGTATGAGAGGGATAGATAGATAGATAGCTAGATAGATAGATAGAGAGAAAAATATGAAGGGAATAGAAAACATTTCATTAATTATAAATTCAATAGTTTGAACTATTATTTTTATAGTTGTTGTTGTTTTATTGTTATTGTTATTGTTGTTGTTGTTATTGTTGTTGTTGTTGTTGTTGTTGTTGTTGTCATTGCTGCAGCTACAATTTTGTGGTTTATTCAATTGAATTTCTTGCTTGAGTAGTTGTTTTCGGTTGTTATTTTAAATAACATTTTAAATTCCTCGTGCATACATTTCGATAAGTCTCTCTCTGGAATTCTTCATCTCACTTTTTCTCTCTCTTTCTCTTTCTCTATCTTTCTATATATTTCTCTCTCCTTCTATGACTTTGTATCCTTCTCTATTACTTGCTACTATCTGCCTCTCTCTCTCTCTCTGTCCCTCTCTCTTACGCTGTACCGTATAGATTTAGAATAAAATTGATGAGTTCAAGATCTTTTCTTTTAATGATACATTGTGAAATTTTAATGGTTTGTTTTTTTTCTTTCTTGTGTTTTTTGTTTTTGCTATTTGTTGCTTTGCCTTGTCCCCCACAAGAAATAATTTTACGAATATGCAGGAAATTTTGGGAGACAACAACAACAACAAGAAAACTAAAAAAAGCAGAAAAACAGCAACCGCATTTAACTAAAATTGTAATTTAAATACAATTAAAATTTTATCATAATAATGATGCTCATGTTAATAATCATGATGATAAGAAAGATATATCTTCCAAATTTTTACATTCGCTACGATTTAATTTGATTTCAATTCAATTAAATTGCAATTGCATTCTCATTGTTATCACAATAATATTAAATAATTATACACATCACACATACACACACACACATATATATATATATTGCCACATACATGTAAATCATATATAATAATAATAATGATAATATTATGGCAATAATTGTCGTTAAGCACAATCGCCCATATTTACACGTAGCTATTGAAAAAAGAGTGAAAAAGAGAAGGGGAGAGCAATAGACAGAGAAAGAGAGATAGAGATAGTTATAATAAATATTTAGTATATTTTACAAATTACAATGCCATACAAACATTACGTTCTTCCTATCACATTACGTTCTTTAAATATTTAATGGGGCGTATGAGTAACATTAATATGAACATTACACTTTCAATCATTAGCATCTATCTTCCGTTACTTTACACTCTAACATTATATCACTAACTTTGTTATTTTATTCTCTATCTTTAACACTAATTATTTTTTCCTTATTCTTATACTTCTTCTTCTTCTTTTTCGTCTTCTTCTTTCTTCTCTTCTCCTATCATTATATATCTGATATTGTAATAAAGAGAAGAAAAACCTAAATAAAACAAAGAAAGAGTGAAAATTTTTGTACAATTTATAGGCATCATTTTAAATTATTAAATAGTTGGGGTATTTTGTTATTAGCTTTTTGTGGTACGTCAAATAATTTTGGTAAAATTTTAAAATATATATTTAATTTTGTTTTTGTTTCTAGCCAATAACAATAATAACAACAACAATATTATTAATTAAGATATCAAATATAAGATAAAGTCGTTGAACGAATCCGTGGAAAGATAATTATCGGGCCATATGAACAAACAGACAATAAGATAATACTTAATAATGAAGATCATAATGATGATAATGATAATGCTGATGATAATGATAATTAACATAATTGCGATGATATTGATGATAATTGTTAAAGGTGATAATGATGATAATTGTTAGTGATAATAATTATTATAATGATGAAGATAAATATGATGATGATTATGATAATGATGATAATAATGATAATGATAATAATTGATAATTACGATAATGATGAGGATAAAGTTGATGATGATAATTTTGATGATACGTGATAATGATGATAATTGATAGTGATAATAATTATGATAATGATGAAGATAAAGATGATGATGATTATGATAATGATGATAATTGCTAATTATGATTATAATGATAATTATGATAATGATATTTATGTTATCGTGTTAATGATGATGATAAAGACGATAATGATAATTATAATTACGTTAATTATGATGATGATAATAATATATATGATAATCTTATGAAATACTTAATCAATTTTAAGCTTTAAATATAGAGAATGGAACAGAACAAAACGTAAATGATTAATTTTATGAAGAAATGGAAACAACCATGGATAATAGAATAGAATTCAAAAGAAAAGCTTATAGAATCTTCTATGAAAAAGAAAAGTAAACATTATAAAGAGCCAGGGATAAAGAGTAGAAAAAATGCAAACGAGTGTGACAATGAAAGAGGAGAATCTTTGTAAGGAAGAAATTATTATACAGAGAGATTAAATAAACTCTCTGTATCATTCATATAAGAAGGTATAAGTAGAAGAAAAAAAAGAAGAAGAGTAGATTGTTGATTATATGGATAATTGTACATTTTAATAAAATTTCTCATTTCATTTTAATTCATTTAAATATTTTTTTTTAAATATTCATATATTTTTCTTTCTAAAATGATAAGTGATAAAAACAATTTAATGCCATTGCATACTTTGTTTTCCCCTACGTTGTGTAAAGCATCATCAGCCAATTACAAATTCTGGGCATATAAATTTTTGTGCTTTAAAGTGAAATGAAAATTTATAAAATGTATAGATTTGTGAATGTGAAAATATAAAAATCTTATCAAAGATCAACATGAAAATTATTCATAGAAATAGTCAATTATTTATGTGTATGCTTGTGTCTGTCCGTCTATGCTTACATATTCACCTATCACTTTTTCAGTTTTCTTGCGCCAAAATAAGGAATTGAATAATTGAAAATTCTTGCTTTCTTCTTCTTAATCTTTAATTTTTATTTCTTATGCCATTTCTTATGCCATTTTTGTGGGCTTTGCTTTTCCCTCTTTTTAAAATAATTCCATTAGATTTTTGAAATGTTCGTATTTCTCTATAGGTCTCCTATTTGTTGCCTTTATTTTTAATTCATTTGAAAATCGTTCGTTTATTTTAAAACCTTTTAAATCTAACTAGTTCACTAAGTTAAGAGAATAATGAAGAAAAAAGTTCTAGCAATAATAACAAACAGCAGTAACAACAATAATAAATGATAATTTGTTTTCTTTTTGTTGCTTCTTTTTTGGTTTTTCTCATGCTAATCCAATTTATGCTGTTTGAAGCACTTTTTACTGTACAAATTATTTCCAGTGCAAAATGTTTGCATAATAAACGGAAATAGCAGAATGGGCAGCTGGCACCTGGCAACTGGCAACTGGCAACTGGCAGCTGGTAACTGTCATTTGCCACCTGGCACTGACATTTGCCATGCCATATAATTTCATTTTCATATAATTTCGCATTCATATTATCACTTCATTGTTCCATATTTGTTGCTTCCCCCCCCCCCCCCGCATTTTTCTCGTTTTTTTTCTGTTTTCCTTTCCCTTTAAGTTTTTTTTGCTTTTGCTTTTCTTTTGCACACTTCAATAAAGAATTGTGCCAAATGACAAAAAATATGGCTTTAGTAATGAAAATCGTGCGATTTAGAAAATTTTCTATTGCAATTTTTAAAATTTGTAATTTTCAAGGAAAATTCTGGTTTTGGTGGGACCATCTGTAAATGTCTATTTAAGAGTTAATTACAGAGTGCTCTGTGACATAAATAATAGAATATTTTTTCCTTTTTTTTTTTTTTTGCATTTTTACACTATTTCCCTTTTAAGGCCATGAATTTTTAGATGACAGAAATGTTCTGATGGCTTCTCCATTAATTGATTGCTTGTTTCTTTACTTCTATTTTGATTGAATTTTATCTATTTTCTTTTTTTTTTTTTTTTTGTTAGAAGGATAAAATTTATTATGAATAGCATTATAAATTTTTTTTCTTCTTCTTGCTTTATTAATCCATTATGGTAAAAAAGATGGCCTATCTGATTGCTTTTTATAAATTTTTTCATATTATTATTTGCTATAAAAGAATAAGAGATTTACTTATTATTATTTGTAATTAATTATCAATTATTTGATGTAATTAATTACTTTGTAAAAAGGTAATTAATTATTTTACTACTTTATAATTTGTAATTAATTACTTCTGACTCGTGAAGTGACATGTGAAATATCAATCATGAAAATATTCAATTATAAACAATTAAGGTACTTAATTACTAATTATAAGATATTTAACTACCATTACTAGTGTAATGTAAATTAATTTAGTTATGATGTGAAAGGTGCCAAGATACATACTTAACCGAAGGCAATTTTTATTAATTTTATTACCGTATTCAAGATACAATATAATTAATCATGGTCCAGGTACTCTTCATTACTGTAGTGCAAAGTACTTAATTTCCATGACGCTTATTAATAATTAATACTTATTATGTACTTAATTATGTTATAAATTAAGCTAAAGCAAACATTCCATTAATTCTTGTTATTAGATTTACGTAATTTTCCTTGTTCTTTTTTACCTTAATATTTAACAATCGAAATAATAAAAATGTCGTTTTTCTTGAACAATTTGCCTCATCGATTAGGATTTGAAATATAACAATATAGCAGAAACAGTTATTGTATCGATTTAAGTTCATGTATTCGACCTCGTCAATTAAATCTTTGTTCATAAATATGATGATAACCAATACCGAGCAGCACACTACCTCAACTTAATTGGGAGTGGCTTATGTGAAGACCTTTGTCGGGAGACCAAAAATTTCATTTGGTATCACATTATCATCAGATTTGATAATGCCTATTGTGGCGATATTGCAGTTTTCTTCGTGGTGGATTGTAATATCCACATTGTGGGCGGGGTTCCTCCAACTATATACCTATATGCTTCTAGTGAGGGTTGTTATATCTCTTATAAATTAAGTAACTGGCAGGCCTTGTGTTAAAAACTTGGTCTAGGATTTTTTTAAAAGTCTCCAAATCCTGATTACCAAAATTTAAGCTGCGTACGTAAAAGCTTTTGAAATTTTATTGTTGTTTCTGCTTTTAATTTCCTTTTTTGTTGCTTTTTAACTTCTTTTGTTCATCATTCTTGTAAATTTCCAGTATCTGTGTATAAAATTAAGTGTTCATTATGAATTTATTGTTAACGTCCGGCTATGTGCTTCAACTTACTTTTCTATGCACTTTCCCTCCCATTCTGTTTGTATTTTTTTTTTTCCTGCCATCTATTCATTATATATGATACCATTATGCTAACGGCATCATAGTTATTATGGTGTATACAATGAAATACACTCGATACCTGTGTGTGCATGTCCATGGCCATATTCATGTCCGTGTTCGCGTTCGTAACGTTACATTGTTGTCGTAACGTTTTTTCCTATCTTTTCTTTTTTTTTTTTCTCTTTAATCTTTACATTGTTTTTATCTCAAATCACGTTAACCATGATGATGGCATTATCATTTTGTGAAAATGTTTGCAACACTTTAAAAAACAAAAAAACAAAAAAAAGAAGCATGTAGCAATTATTACTTCAGTGTGTTTATTATTCATTGACAACAATCGTTGTCAATCGTAGCCATATTGATCCATTCTGATTCACATGTTAATCCATATCAGTTCATATGGGTCCATATTGATCCATATCTATCCATATGTGTCCATTTCTTTGTCTTTATGTATATAAAACTTAAAATTCATATTGAAAGTTTCTGCAGGCAGATTAATTAAGAAAATAGAAAAAAAATCGGTTAAAAAACACTACCACAATAAAACTTAAACTGAAGATAGTTCTGATTTTTTAGGTAACACAATTTTTCTTTTTTACTTTGCTTATTTCATGTTAAATACGTTTCTGCAGTGTAAGGCAACATTTGTATGGTACGTATAGAAAATTTCCTACATCCCTACACCCCTACAAACCACTAAGTATAATTGTTATAATATATTTTTCTGATAAATATTACATTTGGCCTTTTTTTCAATTTTTTTTTCATATTTTTTTTTTAACTGTTAAAATTATTTGCTATTGTTGTTGTTGCTGCAGCTGCTGTTGCTGCTCCAAATGTAATGTTATAGCAAGGAGTTGACAATGAAATCCATGGTAGTTGGCATAGAAGGGAGAACAGCAAATTAAATGATAAAACCCCCCCCCCCCCTTCACCACCCTATTAAACTAACTATTATCGGACTATAACTAAAGAAATTGATATGTGGCCGTTTGTGTATGTTTGTTTGTATGTGACCATATATAGATAAATATATAGATAAATAGATATATATCCGTTTCCGTAATTTTAATACATATATGTATGTGCTTGTGTATGGCTGTCTGTGTATGTCTGTCTGTGTATGTGTATTTATATGAATAACCTTCTTTTTAATATAATTTTGCATATGCAGCATAAAAGCCGCCAATTCAAATAAATTTTTATACATACATATCCACACATACATACACATAGATACATATCGTGTAGGACAATGCAACTATTTAATTATACATTTTTATTTATTTATATGTTCCCCTTAAATTTATATGAAATGCATGTTAACCGATATGCAGAAATCATAGAATAAAGACAAACAAGTTAAAGTAAATGGTGTAATAAATAAAAAAATGAATAAAGTGTAAGTAAAAATTATCACAGCAATAATTATAAGAGGAATTATTTGCATAAATGATTTTATAAAGTAAAACATTTGAAATCAAATTTGTAGAATTTAGCATTTGCATTTTAAAATTAACAAAAAATTTAAGAATAAATGTTGTAGAAAATTTTCGATAGTTAAGTTCAGTTTTTTTTTTTTTTTTTTTTTAATAACAACATAAATTAAGATACGCTAAGGATTCTATAAGAATCCTTAGCGTATGTAAAAGTCTAGATGTTCACAATTTCTATAAAAAATTTCAAGTTTAGAAATTCTGTAAGAAAAGTTTATAAAATTTACAAATGTACAAAGCCTATAAAATAACTTGAAGCTGACGAATCAAAATATTGAAAATGTACAAAATGTAACTAAAAATATTTGTAAAAGCTGCTATCAACAAAAACAACAAAAATATCCCCAAGAAATCTTTAGAATTCTATAGTTCTACCAGATTGGTTTGGATGGAGTTACTCATGGTTTATAAAACGCTTCAACTTTTTCTAGCGTTACATTAGCAATCAGCGTTAATTCATTAGCAATCTAACTCTAGTTCAGTTCAGTATGTGCTTTACATGCATACCGGCCGTGAAGGCTTAACTGCATGGTACACAAATGTACAAATCTTACAAATCTTGCTACCGTCACGACTAGCTTCCAATTTAAAGCCTGTATTGAATTTTATATAAAAAGCTTAATCTTTGGTATCTAAAATCGGAGCCTTCCAATTACTCCTTGGCTTAGTTTGGTTAGCTCAATAAGCCTACCCAGCTACCCATTTTATTCGGGAAATGGGACCCTGCACAACAAGCATATATATGTTTGAACGAGCGACGTCCGCGATGTGGGCACCACACCCCCACGAAGCCAACCTCAATATCACCACGATGGACTTTATAAAAACCTGGTGATCCCGTGGTACCAAATTAAATCTTTGGTCGGATCTCGTGACTCATGATGCTCCCTGATGGCCGGCAACACCAACAACCATCTCATGAGCCAATTGATCCAGTTGAGCAGATGCTTATCGGGACTGGTTGCCCCCAATCTAACTCCAGTGCCTAAATATAAAAACGTCATTTCAGATTTCATATTTTATTTAAATTTAAAAAATGTCACGAACTTGTGATTTTTGTTAGACTGAGCCACTTCCTGAATGCCTTAACAGATGATTTTATACATATATTTATATATATACCTATTAGATTGTGTTGTTGTTATTATTATTATAATTCTTGTGGCTCCATTTATTTATATAAAAATTAATTAAATTTATGTAGAATAGAAGAAGCAAGAAATATAAAGAAGGAAGAAAATTAAAATGTTTATAAAAATATTTCTATCAATATGCTACATTTTTAGTTCTATTTCTACTTTGCCTTTTCTTTCTATTAAACTCTCAACCTCAATTTTACTTGATCTTTCACTCACAATGATTTTTTTTTCTATTCACTTTTTCTTTTATTCATTCATTACGCTTTACTAGAAATGCGTTATATAAAACAACATCATCATCATCATCATCATCATCACAACAACAACAACAACCAACAACAAAATACCAAGGATACAATTAATAGTAATGATAATAAAAATTGTCAACCATTTTAACCTTCTCTCTCTCTCTCTGTTACACATACGCACTCACAATAGATATGCGTACAAATATATGCAGTCTATTTATATATATTTTTTTTTACTACCATAGAAAACATTTGAAGCGTAAAGAATAATTGCACGTGACAATCGCTTAAATGTTCACATCATTTGTGGTATTGTATGTTTGTGCAGATGTTTGTAACATCCAATGAAATCTAAGATAAATATGCCTTTCATTATAACGATCCTCTCAGCATCACTTTCTGAAACGTTTAAATAATGTCTGTACATCTGTCTTCTTGCTATTAAAGTGTAGGTTACAATATTTGAGATATTTTAATGAAATTTGCTATACAAAAAAATGCTTTGAAAATAATAAGAATCGGATCATTTTTACAACCATTTCTCCTATAATGTCTTCTTCTTCTTCTTTAAAAGAAAATATGAACATTATATGGGCAAAAGTTACAATTTTGGAAATATTTTAATGAAAATGGGTTCTTTTATGTATTTTGACATGAAAAGAGTTTGTACCAAATTTGATCCTAAGTCGGTTTACTTTTATGACCACTCTCCATATGACGCCCTTTTCGAAATAAAAAGTGTTTAAATGGACAAAAGTTACAATTTTGGAAATATTTTAATGAAAATGGGTTCTTTTATGTATTTTGACATGAAAAGAGTTTGTACCAAATTTGATCCTAAGTCGGTTTACTTTTATGACCACTCTCCATATGACGCCCTTTTCCAAATAAAAAGTGTTTAAATGGACAAAAGTTACAATTTTGGAAATATTTTAATGAAAATGGGTTCTTTTATGTATTTTGACATGAAAAGAGTTTGTACCAAATTTGATCCTAAGTCGGTTTACTTTTATGACCACTCTCCATATAACGGCCTTTTCCAAATAAAAAGTGTTTAAATGGACAAAAGTTACAATTTTGGAAATATTTTAATGAAAATGGGTTCTTTTATGTATTTTGACATGAAAAGAGTTTGTACCAAATTTGATCCTAAGTCGGTTTACTTTTATGACCACTCTCCATATAACGGCCTTTTCCAAATAAAAAGTGTTTAAATGGACAAAAGTTACAATTTTGGAAATATTTTAATGAAAATGGGTTCTTTTATGTATTTTGACATGAAAAGAGTTTGTACCAAATTTGATCCTAAGTCGGTTTACTTTTATGACCACTCTCCATATAACGGCCTTTTCCAAATAAAAAGTGTTTAAATGGACAAAAGTTACAATTTTGGAAATATTTTAATGAAAATGGGTTCTTTTATGTATTTTGACATGAAAAGAGTTTGTACCAAATTTGATCCTAAGTCGGTTTACTTTTATGACCACTCTCCATATAACGGCCTTTTCCAAATAAAAAGTGTTTAAATGGACAAAAGTTACAATTTTGGAAATATTTTAATGAAAATGGGTTCTTTTATGTATTTTGACATGAAAAGAGTTTGTACCAAATTTGATCCTAAGTCGGTTTACTTTTATGACCACTCTCCATATAACGGCCTTTTCCAAATAAAAAGTGTTTAAATGGACAAAAGTTACAATTTTGGAAATATTTTAATGAAAATGGGTTCTTTTATGTATTTTGACATGAAAAGAGTTTGTACCAAATTTGATCCTAAGTCGGTTTACTTTTATGACCACTCTCCATATAACGGCCTTTTCCAAATAAAAAGTGTTTAAATGGACAAAAGTTACAATTTTGGAAATATTTTAATGAAAATCGCTTCTGTTACGTATTTTGACATAAACAGTTTGACCATATTTGTCCATAATCGGTACATTTATCCTTTTAAGGCTTTTCCAATCAAAATGCTTTAAATGACAAAAGTATCAATTGAAAACTTTATGAAAACATTTAGTTACTATTTAATCGCTTGTGATTTGTTAATAATTTTTTTACTTTACCCAAATTCTAAACTTCAAATTTCTTGAAACAGTAACTTTTCCTTTAATTTTCATGCATATTTCAAAACTACATTCATGAAATTTAATCTTGTACAATAAACTTGCTCAAATTGTGCAATGGGCTTTAGGTAAATGACAAACAAACGCTTCCACTTTACTTATGAATTTGATGTTTGAATCAACTTTCAATATCTTAATTAATCGTTTGTTGTTTTTGTTAATTTTATTTTTTTTTTTCTTCAATTTTTTAAAGTATAAATTGCCCTTACTTTTTGATTAAGTACTAAATAAATGATCACATTTATAAATATTTTATTGCTTCCCTGTTTTCATTAGTGTGCTGGACAAGCTGTTGACTTATTAATTAAATAATGAAACTAAAGGAATGTCTCATTTTATTTTAAATTTAAGTAATTTATTTTAACAGAAAATATTTCGGTTTCGGTTGTCTCTTCTACAAATGCTAATGAATTTTTATTTAGATGAAAGAATAATTATAAAAAAAACCAAAAGAAAGAATAACTTTATACAAAAAAAGAAGTATAATTTTTATAAAAAAAAAAAAATTGGTATTAGAAATTTTTATTATTTGATCAACATTAAAATCTATATCGATTTTGACATGCCCGTCCGTCTGTTTGTCTGTTTGTCTATCTACCCGTCTGTCCATCTGTCCGTGTGTTGTTAACGTTCTCTTGGCCGCAAAATAGCAAAGATATGAAGCTGAAATTTGATAGAAACATTAAAAGTTCTTGCATGCAAATTGTTATTGAAAGTGGATCAAATTGATTAAAAAAACATGCCAACAGGGCAATATAAACTGTGAACATCTCTGTTTTTTAAAATAAAATCTGGGGATTTTTTGCTCATTATTTACAAACGGCATAAGATAGAAAGCTGAAATTATGTACAAGTGGAGAAGGCCCGCCTTCCCGAAATTACACGAAACCAAATTTATCGCTTTTTTCTTTTTACGTTTTCCATCTCTAACTGAAAAACTGAAATAGACTCTAAATCGTAATATCAGAATTTATAGGCTGATTCGGCTACAGCCAAATATAATTTTTCCTAGATACTTCTTTGCTTGTTATTACAATACAAATAGGCCTGGCCTATGATGAATAAGGCCAAGAGAAGTGATTTTAAGATTTGTGCTTTTTTTAATTTTAGGCTTCTAGAAAAAAGTGAGATAGCTGCAATTTAATTAATAATTAATTAAGAATTAATTAAGAATTTATTGTTAATTATAAACATTTGAAAAGGTCCTTGTAGAAAACAGTTATCAGCCACTTAACTTCTATCTCTTTCCTTCCATTTTCCATTTACAATCATTTTCTGATTCTCTTACAATTTTCTCACATTATTTTATGTAATTTTTTGACAAGTGTTCTATATCATTAATTTACATAAAGGATATCTCTGTATGATGATCCACTTGAGTTTTTAATAAGACACAAAATAATTACAATTTCTATTGTCCAATTAAATTAGTATGCAATATACAAAAGCATTAACAAGAGAGCAGAATTAAATTTGAGATACAAAAAAAGGTCACATACAGGAAGATGATTAGTGATAAAGATAGAAAGAGATAGACTGATTTAAGGACTTAAGGGTTTGTTTATATAGTAATATTTTGTGCATAATCTATGAATTAAATTTTATGCTATATTCGTCTTGTGCTTTGTCTTCTTCTTCTTCCTTTTCTTCTTCTTTTTCTTCTTCTCTTTTATTATCTCATATTATTTGTTTGACTTTCATGGACATCCCTATTAATATGCAAATTATATTCTTACTGTAAGTGATTAGAGAGAGATAGATAGATATATACAGATAGAGATAGAGAAAGATAGATAGAGATAGGGATAGAGATAGATATAGAGATAGCTGGAAGTATAAATAAGTAAATGTTCTAAATGAAATTTTACAAAGAATTTATCTAAATGAGTTAAATGAGCAAATATCGATCAAAATGTTTCTGATAAAATATTTTCCCTTCATCTTATTTTCTAGCACGTTAAGCTAAAAACAAATCAATCAACAAAACAGAAATTAATTACAAACAGACTTTTAACTTATATAATATTTAAAAAATCATCTATATTTGCCTTCTTCTCTAAATTACAAATTAAATTCAAACGATTTAATTTGAATCGTTTTGTGAGCAGCGGGAATTTTACTCGATTTTCGTATAAATAAAATAAAGCAAACATTTTCATTTAAATTATTTTTTATAGACTACAATGAAATCATGACATAAAAAGTTAGACAAAGAGAGAATTAAATAAAGGTCGGATGATATGGAAAGAAGGAGAGATGGAAAGAGGGAGATATGGAAAGAGAGAGATATGTAAAGAGAATGAATGTTTTTTTAAAGTTATTATGAAAGTGCATTTCTCTTAACATTTTTTCATTTATCTACTTTTTTTTTTTTTTGGAAAGTGCAAAAGGCAGCAAGAGAGGGAGAAAGAGAGCGAGAGAGATAGAAACAAGGAGCTAGAGATATTGTGCGCCGTATACGAATATATAAAATTTCTAGTCTATTTAAATAACTTAAATTTTAAGTTCCATATAAATTTAACAAGTAAAAATTTTCTAATTAAATGAGAGCCGAATCTTAAATACCCTACATCACTTTATCTAATGTAATTAAAACGTCAAATAAATCAAATGAGACAAATAAATCAAAAAGCTAAATAACAAATCAAAAAAAAAATTATTAAAAATATGTGAATTCTTAAATTATTAGATAATTATTTGAAAGGTGAGGATTGAATATAAAACCTGGATTATTTGGAACCAAAATTTTTTACACATATTTTTTTATGTTAAAATACGAAACAATGCCAATTGATATTAAAATATATTCAAAATATTTTGTCAACTTTTGTCAATACAATGATTATTTTTCAAAAAAGGTATTATATGGAGAGTGGCCGAAATGATCATCCGATTTGAACCATTTTCAATAGGGTGTGTTTCCAAGCTAAAGCACATACATATACCAAATTTTTATTAGAATATCTTAAAGATTGTGATCTAAAACTTGATAAGAAATTTTACATTGCCAGACATTAGAGGGACCGGGAAACAGACAAGCAGACAGACAGTCTTAAATTGAATCAGGAAGTGATTCTAAATCGATCTATATAATGAAAGTTATACAATTTTATATAAATGCAAATAATTTTAATAAAAATCATTACATTGCAATTTCAATTCATTAATTTTGATTTGCTTAACTTATAATTCAATTAACTTTCTGATTTGTAACGTAATTTAAGCAAATTGTTGTAAAAATATTTAAAAAATTAAAAATCGATCGACTATAAAACATTCTATTTTCTTAATGTTGTTTTAATTTTGAGAAAAAAAATTCTCTTTGAAAATTATCAATTATTTTTAACATATAAAATCCAAATGACCTTTGTCCTCTACGTCCTTTAATGTGAATAAATAGAATATAAGAATTTTTGTTATGTTAACATTTCTACATATTATTTAATGTATTATGTATATATAAAAATATATCTATAAAATCAAATAAACTAAAATGTCAGTTGCTAAAATTCTCACACAATAGAAAATCTTTTCAAATGTAACATCATTTTGTTTATGGCATTATTACTCACTCTATCTATATGTATGCATGTATGTGTATGTATGTATGTATGTATGTATGTATGTATGTATGTATGTATGTATGTATGTATGTATGTATTTGTATGTTGTGTTGTGTGTTGTGTGTGTTGTGTGTGTGTGTGTGTGTGTGTGTGTGTGTGTGTGTGTGTGTGTGTGTGTGTGTGTGTGTGTGTGTGTGTTGTGTGTGTTGTGTTTGTACATTTGTTGTTGTTATTGTAGCAACAACTTTTACATTTTCAATGTTTAATGTAATTTTCCAGTTTATTATTAAAAGTCAGTGAAGTGGAAGAGTAACAGCAACAGCAGCAGCAGCAGCAATAACAAGGATATTAACTGCCCATATGTGTGTGTATATATGTGTATATGTTTCATTAGAGTAAGCAAATTAAGCCATAGACAGTAACTGACACTTGGGCATTGAATTTTGCCATTTTAACCTTGAGCTTGATACCAGCGATTTAGATTCAATTGAAATGGATTTTCTTAATACTTAAAATTATAATGCATTTTGCTTTTTTCTTTTTTTTTTTTGCTTTTTCTTTTTCTTTTTCTTTTTTATTCCATTTTTTTTTTGAAAATGGCCCTCAAATTTTGAAATTGGCAAAATTTCCCCTCTTTTCTTTTTGTTCCTTTTTTTTCTCTGCTTTTGTTTTAATTAATAATTATTCATTAAGTGAAGTGATTTTTGTTTTTTTTATAAATATTCAAATTATTCATTGTATTGGCCAGACAATTATTTTCATTTTATAAGTTAAAAATTTGTTTGTTTGTTTGGCAATTTGTGCCAGTTGCGCTTAAGAAGTACACTTTAAAGATCTTTTTAGTAAAATTTTCATATGATTGTAATAATTTTTGGCTGAATTGTCTCTTAAATTATTCATTCATTCATTAATAAACTTTTCCTTGTCATTTGCAATTTTATAATAAACTTCCAAATTACAAGGCATCATTTATTTACGTTTTTCCATTTATATTTACTTAACAAATAGCGCTGGCTTATTTTTGAAAAGCTAACAATTTATTGATCCATCATTTTCATTAGTTTCCATCATTTCAAGCATTTATTATTTTAGACAATCTATCATCTAAAGCTTCTTGCCTATTTATTGCTTGTTGTTTTTTCTAATCTATTTTCTGGGTAACTTTGTCAGATCCATTTGATGAAAAATCTCAATTGTTTAAGCAAAATTTAAACCAGAAATCAGGAATCTGGATCAGGCATTAAATTATTCTGCTTCTTCATTTTATATTCTTATCATTTTATCATTTTATAATACAAACAAGAAGAAGACTGCAAACCACTATAAATTCAAATCCTTTAAAAAATAAAATAAAAAAATAAAAAAATTAATGTAAAAATGAAATAGAATGGAAAAGAAAAAAAGAGAAATAAATGAGCAATCTCTAAGAATATTATTCCCAAATGGCATTATCCAATACATGTTCTAGAATACAATATTATCCATGTATCACTGGCCTTCTCTATGCTCTTAGCTTATTTGATGGGATGCAAAAAAAAAGTCTCGGGAATTTTTCTTCTTGTTTTTCCTATTTTGTTTTCCTTTTATTTTACTTCTTAGTTAAATGTACAAAGAGATATAGAGATAGAAAGATAGTGAGTGAAAGAGATAAAAAATGAAAGATATAGAGGTAGAGATAGAATTAAGTTTAGTATTGCAAAAGTTGTATTAAAAATTTATACACGTAGATGTTTTTTCCATAAATGGCTGAATTTTATAGGCCCTTCATATGGTCATACTTTTATTAATTTGATATTAATAAAGTCTTTGAGATTCTTTTATTTATATTTTACACTTAGCGTGTGAGAGGGGGCAACCAGTCCCCAGAAGCACCTGCTCAACTGAGAGTGGCTCATGAGATGGTTGTTGGTGTTGCCGGCCATCAGGACGCATCATGAGTCACGAGATCCGACCAAAGATTTAATTTGGTACCACGGGATCACCAGGTTTTTATAAAGTCCATCGTGGTGATATTGAGGTTGGCTTCGTGGGGGTGTGGTGCCCACATGGCGGACGTCGCTCGTTCAAACATATATATGCTTGTCGTGCAGGGTCCCATTTCCCGAATAAAATGGGTAGCTGGGTAGGCTTATTGAGCTAACCAAACTAAGCCAAGGAGTAATTGGAAGGCTCCGATTTTAGATACCAAAGATTAAGCTTTTTATATAAAATTCAATACAGGCTTTAAATTGGAAGCTAGTCGTGACGGTAGCATGCACTATATGTAACGTGACATGACCAACGGTAGCGCTTCATTTGTACGTTTGTGTACCATGCAGTTAAGCCTTCATGGCAGGTATGCATGCAAAACTGAACTTCACTTGTGAGACAACTTATGTAACATTTAATTTTAGCAAATGATTCAGAAGTATCATTGTAGACGGACAGAAAGACAGCGAAAAAATGGACAGACGTATAGACATCCAGACATATTTAAAACGATTCAGAAAGTTATATTGAGTTGAACAATATAATAAACGGTAAATCTAACTTAACTTATTCTCACTACTAAAGAAGACGTTGATATTTTAATGATAAGCAATTTTTTTGATTTAAGAAACACATTTGCTGCAAGGCATTGCAAGGACAATAGAAAAAAAAAACAGATGACAAAATACAATAAAATTAATTATCACAGTTACTGTTAGATAGCTGGCATTAAATGTTATCCTGTTAATCAAGCAAATCATACCATCATACATTAAGACATTTTGTAACCAGCCAGCAGCACAAGGCCTTAAACAAATACAACAAATGCTAAATATCATACATCCAGCATCATTCAAATATGCATAATTTATGATGCCATCTTATTCTTCTTATTCTTCATATTCTCTTTCTGCCATTTTTCACAGTTTATCATCTTTTATCTTATTCTATCAATCTCAATCTATCTCATTCACATGCTTAATCACTTACTCATTTACTCACTTACTCACTTACACACTCACTTAGTCAGTTATTCGCCATTTAATAAGCATCAATTCAATGGAGTATCTGTTCATGTCATGAACAGATACTCCATTTTTTCTCTCATTCTGTCTTTCACTCATTCATTCTTTACCACATTTTGCATCATTATTTCTTTGTTGCTTCACATTTCTTTGTTTGTTGTTTTATTGTTGCCATTATAAAAGAAAAAAACTACCTCTATAAATTTTAGTATAAGAGATAAAATGAACAATATTCATATGAATGGATGTGGCTTAACATGAATGATAGTCATTTATTCACTTTGTGCCGCTCTATTAATTGCTTTAATAAATGTTGCATCTCATGGTAAATGACAACAAATGTTGTACAATACAATAAAAAAAAAAAATAATAATAATAAGAAAAAACTAACATAAAATATAAGAAAATAGCAAAAAAAAAAAAAATGTGGAAATAATAGGAAAGTAATAAAAAAAAGCATGTATGAAAAAACTTTAGAATTATTTAGCGTGGTCGATTTGTTGCTTTAGAATGCTACGGCAAGAAAAATATAAGAAAAGTTTTTTAAGTGTGAAAAACTGAAACTTTTGCATCCAACTTAAATTTTGTCTAAAAAAAAACTTATGAAAAATGTTTCGATTTTTGTTTGTTCCGTACAAATGTAAAATATAACTTAGATTAAATATTTGGAAATGTCATTTCTGTTTCCATGCACTTTTAAAATCGAAAACAATTTCACAATATAAAATTTCTATTGAAATATTTTAACTAAAAAAGGAAAATTACGTCTTCTATGGATGTTAAAATTGATAGCCAAAACGTACATGGTACCGCCATCAAAAGTTGCCAATTTAAGGACCATATTGGACTTTATATACGAAATTTAACTTTTGGCAATCAGGTACGAAGCCTTTACAAAAACTTTAGGCCTAGTTTGTTTAGCTCAAGGGGGAAATGGCATTCTCACACGAAAAAATACATAGATGTATGATTTAATGAACATCGCCCACGATATGGAGATTATAACCCCTCAACTAAACAAACTCAATTCCAATATCACCAAAGTGGGCATCATTAAATCTAGTGATATCGTGATAGAAAATTAAATTTTTCGATTATGAGTCACCTCCAAGATCAGTTTTTTCAATGATCTTCTCCTATGCTACTTCCAGTTGAGCTGGTGTCCTTCTTGTACAGGCAGGCCATAAACGGACCAATGAATGGATGAACGGACGACAAGTTTACATTTTTTAAAGAAATAATTCTAAAATTATATTAAAATTATAAAAAAAAAAACGATCATTTCATTTCATGTTCTTTTATATGTATGATGCTTAATGTCCGATGGCCATGTGCCGATGTCCGATGTTTGGTGGCCACGAAGAAAAAAGACAAAAACGCAAGTAGGTAGAAAAATTTGTAATAGTTGAAGAGAAAGGCCTTTTAAAAATTCTCCAATGAAAGTCATAATAAATACAAGAAACAATTAGTTATTTTTGTATTGCATAAATATTGTATATAATAATTATATAACATACATTAAGGCATTGAATATTAATTAAAAGTATATTGCTTACAGTTCTCATATGAATTAATAATTGCATTAAAAAAATTTATCAAATGGAAACATTTTTCCATTTGATATATTGATGTATTGTATTTTGATAAATTTGCAATTTAGTAAAACTTGTTGATTTGAAGAAACTTTAAAGTAAATTTGAAGGATATTTGATGAAAATTTGAAAAACAATTGAATAATGTGCATAATTACAAAATTTCTTTTAATTGAAATGAAATGAAAATCTAATAAGAATTTTACAGTTGGTCCGTACCGAACTTTGAATACCTTACATTATTTTGCTTAATGTAATTAAATTCAAATAAAAGAATTACAAGTCAATGAAGTTGAAAAAAAAAAATTGTAATTTTTAATGTATTTGAAAAGTTTATATATGTGAGAGGAGGTTCAAAAAATTCCCTAATCTGAACCAAATTAGGCACGCACATTTCTAATTAGCAAAATAAAAGGTAACGATAATTTTTATTGAAATTTATTTTCAATTATAAGTTTTGTCCATAGATAAGTTTTTACCGAAAAAGCCATTATATGAGGAAATATCATAAAAATTGGTACAATTCGAACAATTTGTTTCGGAGTCAAAATGTAGTAAATTTCATTAAAATATTTAAAAAATTGTGGCCGTACAACTTAATAAATATTTACATGGACAGACATCGAACGGTCAGATAGACGGACAAAGAGTTTTGAGTGGAATTAAAAAGTGATTTTCAGTTGAACGATTTAAATAAAATTTCTGAATGTTATAAACATTTGTACAAACTTAAAATACCTTGTAGTACAAGTGTAGGATATAATTAAAGACTTTGGGCCATATAGGACAATTTGATATCAACGAAAATTTTTATTTTAATGTAACAAAATAATTGCATTATTGGGCTTAAACTTGAAACTTACGATATGTACTTAAAAAATATATACAAAATTTTTGAATCATATTATGGACCTACTTTTAAAAATAAATATGTATAATTAATTTCGGAATTGTGGCAAATAAGATAAATAATAAATAAATAATATAAGAAATATTGTAATTAAAAATTGTGGGACAAAATACTAACTATAAGAACTGTGTTTGATTTATAAATGATCAAATTCAGATGGTCTTCAATGAATTGGCCTTTAGAATTTGCTTAATATATCAAACGGAAATGGGCTACAAAAGAAGGAGCGTCTAGAGTTCCAACATTCTACGAATTCCACATAATTTCCATTGTACTTGCAATTGAACTGAAACAATTATAATTTCTTCTATTCTAAAAAGTTATACCAAACAACCAAAAAAAAAAAAAAATTGTTTTAAACAATTTGAAATTTTCCACAATAGATTTCATATTTTGAAATATAGTTTCAAATTGTTTTTGATTTAAAAGAAAAATTCTAAAAATTGTCTTAACATGATTTTGATTCTTTTGTTTTATTTCCTTTCCGAATAACTCTCTAAATGTTACGATTTTAATTATTTTCAATTTACGATTTTAATTATTTATGAGTCAAATTGCTGGCAAAAATTTAATGAATTATTTTTTGTATAGATTTGTAAAAAAAATTTTCTATATTAAAATTTTATCAATAATTAATTTAAATGTGAGAGAAAAAGCTATGAAAGCAAACAAGTTTAAAAGTCAAATAACTTTAAATTGGTAACGTCAAACGATTCTAAATTTATTTAGTTAAGATAACTTGAAATTATTTATAAATTTTTACCACATGAAGTACAATAAAATTCAATTTTATCAAAAAAAAAAAAAAATATATACATATATTTATATTTATTTACATGGAAATTCAAGAGAAAATTATTCACACTTTTCCTTTCATTTTTCTTGCATTTTTAGTTTCTTTTGGTTTTGTTTGTTTTGTTTTTTTTTTTTTTTTTGCTCATTCTGTAAATACTTGTCTTGTACTTATGTTTCTTGTTGGCCGAACATATATATTTTTAAGATGATTTGTTTTCTTTTTCTTTGTGTGTGTGTGTGTGTGTGTGTTTATGTGTAATTTAAAGATGCAAATTTTTTATGGGTAAATTTTCATCTTACAAAACTTAAAGAAAATAAAAAGCAAAATGATGATGACATTTAAAAAACCAAAAAAAAAAAAAAAATGATTCTGTACACCTTTTTGTGATATATACGTAGCAGAATAGGCGGAGAATTGTTAAATGAATTATTGTTGTGCAACATAATCATACAAACAACAATAAAGTTGACAAATTGTCAACACTTCAGCGCAAATTATCGAAAAATTATTTCAACAAATAATAAATGAATATAAATGTTAGAAGGAGATGGAGAGAATGAGAGAGACGAATAGAGAGACAGAGACAGATAGAGAGATATAAAATTTATGATATGCATTGAAATAGCGGGGTAAGGAGTGTAGACTCTTTCAATTCTAGAAAATTTCAAAGGCAAGGGAAACTTTTGTCGTTGTTTCTTTTCTCTTTCATTTTCTTTTACTTTTTCTTTTTTTGTCCACACCATTTGTCATACAAACTATAATAAGTTGATGCTACTTTAAAACTTAAAACACAAAAGGAATTTGTGATAAATCCATTGTGGTTTTTGTATTTTATTATTATAACGAACGTTTCGCAATTATTTTCTGAAATGTTTTAAAAGTTAAGATAAAAAATATATTGCTTGTGTTTTATCTTAACTAACGATCGATTTGTATAACATTTTTTCATATGATTCAAAACTATTTCAAAATGATTTTTCTGATATTGCAATTAAATTTTATATATGCTGGATAATTTTCTATTAGAAATTTGTAACAATTTTTGTAAGGAAAACGCACTTAAATTATCTTGGATTGAAATTTTTTACACCCACTGGACCCAAAAAGAAGCGCCTTAGTCTATATGCTTCATCAGCATTCAATTCCATAACAATTTAGATATGTATGTCAGTCTGTCTTTCTGTCTGTCCATATGCTGCTAACATTCTCTTGGCCATAAAAACTGAGATTATCGATGAAACAAGTCTTTAAAAAAAGTTTCATATTCGAATCACTAAATAATTGTACATTCAAAAAAAAATGCTGAGTGTACGTGTCTTATTAAATACGCATTTTTCTAAGTTGATATTAATTAAAATTATATTACGTGTTAAAGGTTATAAATAATTTCAATTTACATCCAGTAATATATTTAATTAACATTAGTTAGTTCCTTATTATAATGCCTGAAATATTGATAATAAAAAAGCCATTTCAATTTTATGATTTCATGTAGGACATTTTACGGCAAATGAATTTTTATACCCAAAAAAGAAAACTGAAAATTATTTTCATTCAGCTTTGATAAACCGAGAAGATAACAATAATAATAAGTTTTAAATTTCATGCCATGTTTGCCTTTAAAGAATTTTGAAAAACGTCTTATCTTTATTTATAATTTTATATATGTAAATATAAAATTAGGCGACAAAACTTTCCCTTAAACTGAATATACGAAATACCAAAAACCAAAAAAAAAAAAAAAAAACAAGAATAATAATAAGAAACCGGGCAGGAATAATATCAATTATAGTGAATAGATATTTAATTAATAGTTTGTTTTCTTTATGTCAACAAATTTGTCTTTCTCTCTCTTTCTTTCATTCTCGTATCTTATCGCTTTAATGTTGCAAGTGAATTCTTTTAAAACATTGCCAGCAGGTTTTTGCCTAAAATACCTCACACGAATTGCATTTATTATTGTAATAATTTTTTTTTTTTTTTTTTGGTATGTATATATGTGTTTGAGTGGGTGGAGAGGGGCTGTTGCAAAGGAGGAGTTACTTATTTATTTATCTATTATGAAAATTTTAAATATTTCTCTTAATAAATTATTCAAATAATTTTCGTTAAAATATTTGCTTTTTGTGGGAGGCATATAATTTAAAGCCAATACATTAGAAGATAGAGACAGTGAGAGAGAGTAAGAAAAAAATAAATAGAGATAGAGAGATACAAAGGAAAGTGCAAAAAATGAGATAGATTGAATAAGAACACCTGACTGTAACCAAACTAAATCAAAAAAAAAACTTTCATTCTGTTCTATTCTATTCTATTTATCTATTATTAATAATCTAATATGTATTACTCATTTTAAATGGATTTATAAAGGTATGTAAATATTTGTATATTTATATATACATTTATATTTATTTATTATAAAATAATATATTTAAGTTCATGGGAAATTAAATTACGTATTAAGCATCATTTGCCTTCATTTTTATTTTCACTTCTCACTTGTGAGCAATTAGTTTACGAAAAGTAAAAAAATATTACAAAAAAATAAGAAAAAATTTATTTAAAAAAAAAAAACAAGATTTTTGTGTAATATAGAAAATTATCCTGCAACCAACCACCCATCATTCAAATTAAATTAATTTAATCTAAATTACCTTAAATCATATTAAATTATGCAAATTAAATTTAATTTAAATTAAATTATATTGCACTAATTTAAATTTTATGAAATTACATTAAATTCAATTACATTACATTAAATTAAATTAAATTAAATTAATTTATATTAAATTACATTAAATCATATTATATTATACTAAATAAATTTAGTTTAAATTAAATAAACTTTAAATTTATTTTAAATTAAATTACATTGCATTAATTTAAATTTAATTAAATTACATTAAATTAAATTACATTACATTAAATTAAATTAAATTAAATTAAAATAAATTACATTAAATTAAATTACATTAAATTAAATTAAATTAAATTACATTAAATTAAATTAAATTATTAAAATTAAATTAATTAAATTAATTAAATATACTAAATTTAATTAATTAAATTAAATTAAATTACATAATTAAATTAAATTACATTAATTAAAAAATTAAATTAAATTACATTAATTAAATTAAATTAAATTAATTAAATTAAATTAAATTACATTAATTAAATTAAATTACATTAAATTATTAAATTAAATTAAATTAAATTAAATTAAATTACATTTAATTAAATTACATTAAATTAAATTAAATTACATTAAATTAATTAAAATTAAATTAAATTAAATTAAATTAAATTAATTAATTAAATTAAATTATATTTAATTAAATTACATTAAATTAAATTAAATTACATTAAATTATTAAAATTAAATTAAATTAAATTAAATTAAATTAATTAAATTAAATTAATAATTAATTAAATTACATTAAATTAAATCAAATTAAATTAAATTACATTAAATTATTAAAATTAATTAAATTAAATTAATTAATTAAATTAAATCAAATTAAATTAAATTACATTACATTAAATTATTAAAATTAAATTTAATTAAATTAGATTAAATGAAATCAAATTACATTAAATTAAATTAATTCAATTTTAATTAAATTACATTAATTATGCCCAGATTCATTTAGTAAATTTTATGATAAATTACAAAAAAAATTTAAAGAAATAAGATGAAAATATTATGGAATTTTATTTGCTCAATTTCTTATTTCTCTACTTCTTTTTTGTTCAACTTAATCTTCATTTTATATTATTTGACAAATGGAAAGCAACAACAATAATTTATAGAGTGAAAAACTTACAAATAAATGTATGTAAATTATTTATAGAGATCACGGTTCATTATAAAATCATTAAAAGGAAGAATTTCGTTAATTTGGCAACAATAACAATAATAACAACAAATGATAGATGATGCATGTCATTTTCATTTTCAGTTGTTGCTGTTGTTTGTTGATACTTGGTATACAAATTTATTATTTTGATATATGCATATTGAAAGATATTTCTAAAAGCAAACAAGTATGTACATTGTAGTCGATCAAGGTGGACCATTAAATACCCTACATTGCATTTCTATAAAGACACAGGCAGGATTGTTAATATTTTCACAAAAAATACTTTGCCAAATTACGCGTTGTATGGGACGTGTTCCTTTAAATAGTCTGATCTTAAGCAAAATTATTTCCGGCCGCCTTTGGATTAAAACACACCTCTATGCCAAATTTCATGCAAATCAATGCAAAATTGCGCTTTGTACTCTCTACTCTGATTATAAATTTACATGGACAGATGGACAAAGAGACTTAAATCGAATACAAATCGAATGCAACGCCCCCCATGCCATTTTTGAATGTGATACGCTTTTCTTCTTCTTTTTTTTTCTTCTTCTTCTCACTTTTTCCCCCCTTCATTTTGCGTTCACTTTAATTAAATTTTCAAATAACAACAAATACTATGCAAATTAAATTAATAAGAAAGTAAAAAAAAAACCACAACAAAATGTTTTTAAAGTAAGTTAGTTTGGTCATGCATGAAAAAGATTTCTAATGCTATACAACAAAGCACACTTAAGCGTATAAGTGATATTTAGATTAAACGTCTGGACAAAATAGTTCAACAACTAAAGATAATTTTATATAATATTTATTTTAATTTACATTCAAATCACATGAAAGTTGAAGGCATCACGATTGAAATAGAGTTGACTTGATTTGAGTTCACTTTGATAGTAAAACAATTAACAACATCGATCTATAAAATTTTAATTCTAATTATAACAATAATAATAATAATAATAATAATAACAAATAGTAACAATAACAATAACAACAAATGCAACTTTATTACTAACTAAAGATAATCGAACAAATGACTTTGATTGTGAGGGTGAAAAAAAAGAAATTTTAAATTAATTGTTGATGGATTTCTTTATAAAAAATTATTTAAATTGAAAATAAAAGAGCACATTTTGGAAAAGTTTAGAATTTTTGGAATTTATTATGCAATAATTTTTACCATCAAGAAAGGCATCAATCGCTAAACGGCTGAAAAAATTTGAGCATGACAAAATTAAGTTGCAGCGTTTTTTTTGAAATTCACCTTTGACAGCCCCATGGAAAGCAAACAGTTTCGGGAATTTTAATAAAATTGAAATGAAAGTGTTAGAAAGAAACTAAATTTTATGTATGGGAAACTCTGATTTACAGAGTTCCAATATGGTTCAGTCTAGCACAAGGGATGCAGTAACTTTAAGTTGACCAAATTGTGATCGCCCATATTAACGGAATAATGTTAAACAGCCGGCTAAAACTGTTAACATCTTAATTGAGCAATTTTGCCATAAATTGCGATTCAAGTAATCGATAATAAGCATGAAACTGTTTAACAATATTCAAGAAGATTTCTGCAAAATTTTCTTTATTGTTCATTTATACATTTTAAATTTCGCCAACATTTCGAAGAATTTATCGGAAATTTAACTGAAGCAAAATGAGATTTACACTGAAATAAACGTTCATTTACCATTTGGAAAAGTTAAACTAAAAAAAATCTAAAAAAATTTAAGGAATTCATGAGTGACAGAGAGAAAGGATCATAGAGAGAGAGAGAGAGAGAGAGAGAGAGAGAAAGAGATAGAAAGATGTAGAGAAATGAAGATTGCCCTAAAATCGTATAAATTGAATACAGTTTTAATATTTGATTTGATTTGATTTGATTTGGGCAATCAATTGGAATAAAAATTCAATTCCATTCGATGTCATTTTACACAAAATTCTTATGTAAATTTGTGTACACATACATATATATATTTATATATTTTAATGTTTTATTTGAATTTCATATGAAGTAAAAAAAAGCAAATTTAGGCTATTTATAGCTTTTTAAGCAGTCTGATATTTGGCCAGAAATAGCAGGAGCAAGACAAAGTTAAAGAGAGAAATAGAGAGAGAGACAGAGAGAGAGGGAGAGGGAGAGAGAGCTGGAGCTGAAAAGATTAGACTGTCAACTGGAAGGGCATAAGGAAAAGCACAAGAAATGACTACAAATTCGAAAAAGGGTGCCCATAAATTTGCAAGAGGTTAAGAATTATTGAAGGTGTTCTGCAGACAGACATATATCAACAATGATTAAAGATATGAAGTAAAGTAAATGAAAGTAAATATGTTGAAAGTATATTTTAGTTGAATATAAAAATAACAATAACAATAACAATAACAACAATAACAACAACAAAAAGTAAGCAAAAGAAAATCAAAGTCAAAATCAAGATCAAAATCAAAATTCAAAATCGAAATCCAAATCAAAAGAAGTCAAGAAACAGAGGCCAACAACAACAAAAGCAATTGTAATTGAAATTGAAATAAAATGAAATAAATTCTTGGCGCAAATGATTGAAAGCTGAAACATTTAAATGGCATTCAAAGCGAACTAACTAAACAATATAAATATTTCTAAATAATTTATAAAAAAAGAAAGGTCCTTCAAATGAAATGATATGCTTTGAATTAAAACATTTAACTTGTAAAATAATTCAAAACTTATAATCATTTTTCTCTGCTTGTCTTAAGTTCAAATTGATTCAATCAACAAATTTCTGCAGCAATTTAAATTTATCTCATCATCTTATCCATTCATCGATTTCTAATGATTTTCAAGATGAAATTTTTTTTTTTTTTGAATTTTTTTTCTCTTTTTCATTTTCTTTGATTCAATTCTAAAATTTATTGAAAACTTTTATCAGTTGGCCTGAGTTTTGTCACAAAATTATCTCTCATTTCATTTTGATATTAAAAAATGTTTAAATAAAAAATTCTCCAGAAAAATAAATACCATATAAAATCAATATATCGATTTATGAAAAACCTTTGAAATACTTTCAACTTTAGTTGCTTACATTTTTATTAACAATTGAAGTGTTTAATTAAAAGAAAATTATAATTTCTCATTTTGTATGGAACTCAAATTTGTATGGGACTCAAATTGAAAATGTTAAATTTTGAAGGCGATATCTGCCCGAAGTTTTGGCATTTTGAATTAAATCAATAAATTAAATAAATAAATATAATGGAAAAAGTGGAGAAATGCCAAAGAAACAAATCAAATCTAAGTAGATAGACAAGGAAAGACAATTAGATGTGCAAAAAAAAAAGAAAAAGAATAACTAGAAAGAAAGGGAAAGATAGATAAAGAGTCAAATTGTTAAAATGTTTTAGATATAGAAAATATGAAATCATTTTGTAAGAACTGTCTCTTATGTTAAAACATGAAGGACCCTCTTTTTCTTCTTCCGATTCTATAATTCTACAATAAATGGGGACTGTTGCAGTGATGGCAAAAATTCTGATGAGTATGGGTAGAGAGAAAGAGAAGAATATATATAAGATATATGAATTAAATTAGTTTCACAATATTGAGAGGCAACGCCAACGGTAGGCAATATCTATCTATTTGTACGTCTGTCCATCTGTTCAGCTATATGTTCTATCTGTCTGTCTATCTGTCTCTTCACATATATTTGTTATAAAAACTTAAATATTTGAAGTATGCATCTTATTCTTACACTTCTTCTTCTTCTTCTTCTTCTTCTTTTGTATTTTTTACAAACATCGACATTTTCTATTTAGTATTTTTATTCAATTTCAATTTTATTTCATTTCTCCATTTAAATACAATTACTTAGTCATTTCATCTAAATTTAAAGTTACTGGTTTATTATTATTATTATTATTATTATTATTATTGTTGTTGTTGTTGTTGTTGTTTTTCATTTGGTATTTTAAGATTACTTAATTTTTTTAAATATTCTTTTACTTTTATCGTGGAAACATGTTTCCCACTTAAATATAATCTTTATTTTATACTTGACTGATCAAAAGAAATGTCAGAAACGTGGATCAATAAGTTTACAATTTTGCCTAATATAAATTCTCAGTGTTATCAAATATTAAGCACATCTAGATTTTCTGAACTTTAAATGTTTAACTTTAAATGTTATTAATGAGAATTTGTAAATTGTTTTCAAAATAATTGCAACATTAAGAATCGATCTTATAACTACCCAAGAAAGTTATCTAAAGGACTTGAAAATATCTAAAAATCTGAAAATCTCCTAAATCTAAAAATTTCTTAAATCTAAAAATCAACAAATGTAGAGAATAAAAGAAATTGCCAAAGTTGCCAAAGTTAGAGCAATCATATTTTAGAAGGTTTTAGAAAACAAATGTTCCATTTTCCAAATTTCTATCTAGTGGCTAACAAACGAACCTACTTAAGGCTTAAAAAAATATTTGACTTAAATAATAAAATTGTTTGCTTTAACAAAGTTTGCAAATTATGGCATTTGTTAATTTGAAAGAGACTTAAAATGCAATGAATTTAAAAATGTTGAAACTTCAAGGAGCACAAAGAGTTTGATGACAAATTGTTTGACCAATGTGTTAAAAATAATTGTTGTTATTGCTGCTCTTATTATTGTTGCTTTTGCTGTTATTGGTGCTGCTAATATTATTTAGAATTTCTAGTTGTAGACGTTCAAAATAATAAGCAACAATTCCTTTCTATTTTATCTCTATCACTTTGTAATCTATATTCTATTTCGCTCTTTCTTTCTCTCTACCTATCTATATCTATATCTATCTATCTATCTCTATCTATCTATCTCCATCTATCTCCATCTATCTCTATCTATTTCACATATCTATCTCATTCGCTATCTTTCCCTTTTTCTATTTGTCTATCTAAGTATCTGCAGGTCAGTTTCTTTGCCATAAATTTAGATCTAGTTGTTGGCCATTTAATGAAAATCTATTACAACATTTTTATTCCACACAAAACCTATTCTATTCATTATACAAATCTTTTAAGAATATATTTAGTTTATTAAATTATATGCAAACACTTATTAGAAAATATTAAAGATCTTATAAAATCTGCTTAAATTTATGCAGCTGCAATTTTACTTATAATGATAAACCAATTTCAAATGTTTGTTAAAAAAAAACCAAAATTTAATTCATTCATCTTTTACCTTTCATGTCAATTGAAATATTGAATATGCCTTAAAATGGTTTAAAAGTTTGGTACAACAAGCAGCAACTATTCGAGATTTCTCTAAGCTTTATTTAAAAAATTTAGAAATATCTATAAAAAGCTGATTTGAAGCCACGAACTGCAATTGATGAATTGTTAAAATTGATAAAAAAAAAAAAAGCAAAGATCAAAAATACAAAATAGAAAATCGGCCACGCTTTTTTAGAGGCGATGCAGTTGCGGCAACATTTCTCTCCAGCCCAAATTAACATAATTTTCTTAATTGTTCTTATTATTATTTTTTATAGTTATTGTTATTATTATTGTTGTCATTACTGTTAGTGTTGCCATTAAAAAAGCTCATGCTATTGTTTTATTCGTGTTAACGACGACAAAACGGCACGAGTCACGGCATACGAGAGATATTGTGAAAATGTCTCTACTTTTGATTTATATGTTGTAAAAAATATATTTTGCGGTGAAGCGTTCGTTCTTTGCGCACAACGAATGCATCATACACCATCAAACACTTCAAATGCTAAAAATACGAAGAAGAACAAAAAAGAAATAAGAAAAAAATAAAAACAAAGAGGGAAAAAAATATAAAAAGAAAAAAAGTCGAATAAAATGTACAAACAAATTAACATGCAACAGTGACAACGGCAACAATAACAACAATTACAATAATAAGAACAATACTTTCACCAATAACAACAACAACGCATTAGTAGCGATAAAAGAAGGATTTTATTGTCATTGTAATAGAAATAATTATGTTAAATTGAGTGATTCGCATTTTGTTGATTTGTTGTTATTAATATTATTGTTGTTTTCTTGATCATTTCTGCTACTATTATTTAATGTTGCTATTTGTTGTTGTTGTTTCTTGTTGCTGCATATTCTTAAATGTTTCTGAGTGTTGTATTTTTAAATGCTTGTTGTGATTGTTATGCTCAACTGCTTGTTGTCATTACCTTCGTCTATTGCTCTATTGTTACTTTGGCACATACACAAACACAAACACACCCACAAACACACACACACACACATGCAGCAAGTTATAAGCATATTCATTTTTAGATTTAGGAATTATAAAATAGAAATCGTTTGGCTGAATTAACTAAATTAATTGAGTGTCTTTTATGTAAATTATCACTGCAATCTGTGCATATCGATCAGACAATGAAGAATTTTTCTTTCTTGCATTCTCTTCTTTTTTTCGTTTCTTTTGTTTTATTTTTTTTATTTTTTGTTTTTTTTTCTTATTGCATTTCATTTTATTTCGTTTAAAATTTATTTCTCTTTTTTAGATTTTTTTTTTTAATTTTACAAATTTTCCATTTTTCTTTGATATTTGTTATTTAATCAACAACAACAACTCATGAAAATGAGATTCTTTATTCTTTGCTCTTCTAAAGAAAAAGAAACCCCAAAGAGAAAAGGAAAAAGAAGGCAAAAAGAGACAGCACCAAAGCAGCTAAAAATATTCAACCATTTTCTTCATGTATTTCTTGAACTTTTTTCTTATGCTTATCCTTGTTGCTGTTGCTATTGCTGCTATTGTTATTGTTGTTGTTTCTAATTTAAAAAAAAAAATTAAAGTAAAAGTAACTAAAATGCCAAAACAGAATAAAAAATTTAATTGCCATGCAAAATTTCATCAAATATTACGTGGACAATTGAATATTTGCATATAAAACAAAAAAAAGAAGAAACAACGAAAAAAGAAAAAAAAACAAAAAAACAAAAAAGTTGCAGTTTATTTGAAAGCGATGTTTGGTTTTAGTTTGTTTTATTAAAAAAAAAAAAATTTCACTCGAACGAAAATGTTCTTCTTCTTCCTTTTTTTTCTTTTCGTAAATTTACCGTACACTTCTTCGATGCCTTACACCATTTATAAGTTAATGCTAATGCTTGTAACATCGGAAAAAGATTTAAAATAAATCCACTGTTTTATTAGAATCGTCTTAAAATTTTGTATATATTTTAATAAAATTCATTGATTAAATGTGGTTAAAATTGTTGCTATATTTGCACTACTCAAATCAACTGAAGATTCCATTTTTTTTTTATACCCACCATCCAGAGATCGTGTAATAGCGCTCATTTTGTAATAGCGCTTGCAACATCTAGAAAGAAGCGTATAAAGAGTACATAAATTTTTGATTAGCATCAAATTCCGAATCGATTTAGCCATGTCTGTCCATCTGTCCATCTGTCCATTTGTGTGTCTCTCTTGATCGCAAGATTTAAGATATTTACTTGAAATTTGGCAGAAACATTGGAAATTCTGCCAAGTATGTCGAAATTTTATTGAATTTAAATTTAGAATTGATTTTTCAAATTTTTACTCCTGTTTCCTCAAACTTGTCATCACAAAATGTTTTCATTTTGTTTGATGCATATACCTCGCATCAATTTTTGATATTTTCCAGAACCTCTCCCTAATGTTACACCTTTCGCAACTTAACAAACAACTATGTGAAAAATTTCCAATAAACAATTGTTGATAAACAAATGAAAAATGTCAAAAGAAAATATAAAAAAAAAAGGATCAACCAATATTACACTAAAAATTATTACCACATTATAACATTTGTATTTATGTTGGAAATGAACTCTTATGAAAGTAACGGTATCATTTATTTTAATAAGAAGAAAAAAATAATAATGCATAGGAAATTCGTCAAACGAAATAAAACAAAACAAAGCAAAGCAAACACAAGTAAAAATATTAGATTTAAATGTAGCAGCATCTTGAATACCCACCACCACAATCTATGACATTGTGACATATATAATGTTTCAATTTTTAAATAAAAGATAAAAAAATTAAAACATAAAAAAGTGAAAATGTACTGATTTTTGGACAGACACTAGTTGTAAACTAGTTGTATAACTATTCATACAAAATTTCACCTCTTTATTATTTTTCTTTTGCGATTAATGAGCTGAAAATCATCGAACTTTCAAAAGGCAGAAATGCTCTCAATGTATTTGCACAGTGGGCGTGTCCTTTAAACGATTTTATCCATTTTCAATACCAATCTATTTGCAAGAATTTTGAGTGTATCTGCCAAATTTGAAGTTAATATATCAAACTATGCGACTAGAAGAATGCCAACAATAAAGAGACACACAAATGGACGGATGGACAGACAGATGGCTAAAACGATTCAGAATTTGATACTTAACAAGAAAATGTGTATTCTTTATACGCTCCTTTATAGGCGTTGCATACATTATGACGAATTATTATACTCTCGATCTCTGGATGGTGGGTATGAAAACAGAAAACAAAAAAAAGCAAACAGACGCTATTTAGTGTTAACCACGCGCAAGATACATCACGCCACTTTATATGTAAAATTTCCAGTGTGTGAAAGTGAAAATATTTATACAACAATTACACAGACTTTTTAATTATACATATAACCATATTTATATATAAATATAAGTGCATCTGCATATATGAATGAACGTAATATAAGTTATAAATTTGCTTGTCTCCTAACTCTAATTTTTGTTTATTGTATACTTGAATTTCTTTATTGCTTATTTGAATTTGAAGATATTTATTTTGCTTATATTTAAATGTAATGAAAGTTATTTACTTACACATATATATAAAAATATATACTTGTGTGGTACAGGAATATAATTAATTTGTCCAGATGTCTGCAACACACAGAAATAGTTCGGATACACTCGAATTCACCTTTTTATTATACCAAAAAAAGAAGAAACAACGATTTAAATTTGTCTGTTCGTCCGTTTGTCTATATGTCCATCTATCTGCCTGTCTGTCTATCTTACTGTCTGTCTGTCTGTGTTTTGAAACAATTAAAAATTATCATATTTTCAATTTTGTTGGTTTGTTATAATTAAGCAAAGTTGTGTAGGGTATTTAGAAATCAGCCCCCACCGATTATAAAGTTCTTATTTTCTATATTGCTCATTTAAGAACTTTTCTTTGCGTTGGTTATTTAACAAAAAGAGAAAACGGAGACGATTCTTATAAGAAAGCTCCGGCTTTCTAAAAAAAAAAAGAAAAAGAGTTCGTCTCTCTCTTATAAAAAGTATACAAATTCCATGAAATGATAATTGAATGCTATTAAAAGATGGTTACTCATTATTTTCAGATCCGTTTTAAAACGGTAAAATAATTAGCAGGCAATTTGATGTTTACCGACGCCGAAGAATATGGCAAAGTTTCTTAGTATACCCGATCAAATTTTTAGATTGAATTTATAAAACTTTGAAAACGTTGTTGGATTTTCCTTCTCTTTATTCTTATTTTTTTGTTTCTCCCTTCATCATTTTCATATTGATTTTATATTCTTATTTGCTGCTGTCAGAAATTCTTTTTCTTTTTTCATTATCATTATCATTTTCATTTATGTGCTTTAAATTTATCATTTTATTTAGGTGTTTCGCCCTTTCTTTTTTGTTTCTATTGTTTTTGTTGCTTCTGTTGTCCTTTTTCTAAACTTGAATGAAATGATGTTTCATTCATCTAATTTGTAAATTTTCTAAGCATAATCATCAGTATTATAAATTTTTACATGAAGAGAGATTAACTTAAAAAAAGGCTTGAGATAGACTCGTTATGCCAACCGATTCATTACCCATATCGATTCATGTCTGTCTGTTCGTCTATCCATTCCATCTGATTTGTCCATCTGATTGATGCCTGTAATTTTCCTAACTAATTTTCAGTTGACTTAATTACGATCAAAATGGCATTAAGATATTTAAAGCAACACCTGCTACACCTCTAATATTTTCACTTGTAATAATTTAGAAATATATTGTAAGTTCCAGAAGCTTGTGGACTTTACATTTTGTCTGTCGCAAAGAAAAGCATCTACATGAAAAGCAACCAATGAAAATCCATTCAAAATATACTGGAATTTTTGGGTTATTAAAAATTTTTGAATTAACATTCTAAGAGATATTTATACTCGTTAACATTTGCATTTTACGCCCAATAAAAAATTAAATTTTAGCAGCAGCACTTTCCAGTTGCAATTTCAAGTTAACAAAATTTCATATAATTGGTTCTAATTGTCTTTCTATTTGTTTTTTTCATTCTTTCCTATGAAAATATGAAAAATTCCATGAAAGAATGAAAACCCAATAAAAATTTTTACAATACTGCTGCAGCTTTTTTTTTGTCCAATCGTCAAACTTTATTATTTGTTATGTAGGCACATTTACATATTTTACATTTATAAATACATTCATATAGATTTGAAGAAAAACTTTAGAAATGAAAAATTTTATCCAACAAGAAAACTTAGACGAAACGCAAGCATGTTTCATATTTAATTGTTGGTAATGGCCTGCAGAAGAGCTATAACTGTATAACAGCCATTATAACAGTTATATTAACATTAATCGTAACTGTACATAGTTACAAAAAAAAGTTAAAAATTCATCAAAAAAAACTCTTGTACACTTCAAGAGAGAGATGGAGAGAGAGAAAGCAGAATTTTACGCTCTATTCAAATTCAATTGTTAAGATAATGTCCGCCATTTTATAAATAATGCTTGTCATAAAATTTGACATATTTTTTTTACAGTATTAATAAGAGATAAAATGCTTTGTGTGAGCATGTACTTTCATAATAAAATTCTCATTTGAGTAAAAAACGAGAATCTTGCTCACTCTCTCTCCCTCTGTTGTACTTTCCCTATAAATCAGAGATGTTTTATTAGAGTATAATAACTAATTAACTGTAAAAATATAACGGCGAGAGCTTGTAACTGTATATCAAATTAGCGAGTCGTAGAGATGCAAAATAATTTGAACCAGGAAATCGTAACGAAAAACATAAACATCAAATTGGAATTCTCTATCTTAATTTTTATTTTATTATTCCACTCACTCACTCATTTACACACATTCTCTCTTCCTTTCTCTATATTACTCTCTTGAAATATATATAACATTAAAAACAGCGCATGCTGATTTCTACAAAAATTATTCTTTAATTTTGTATGTTTATTTGTTTTTTTCTTTTTTTTTCTATTTTTTTTTCTTTTTGCTAAAATCTGATTGGATTGAATTGTTTTCTACACGCATATATATAAATTTGTAAGTTATGTATATATATCTTAAAAATTTAATGTGTGTATGTATGCAGTAATATAAATATATATTTTATTTAATAATGTTACTATAAATTTTTGTGATTTTAAGTGATTTTTTCAGTTGCAAGGGCCAACATTTTTTGTATAATTCGTATATATAAATTTGTGCATTTACTTCTTTTAGTTTTTTTTTATCTATGGAAAAATATATAAAGCTACATTACGGACACAACATGTAAGAAAGCCACAATTTTCGAATCACAGTTGGTCTTGCTTTTCTTATACATAATTTTCCCCTTTTTCCTTTTTTTATGTCTTATTTATTTGTTATAAATTTTTCATGTACTTTCGGCATAGTGTTGTTAATTTTTCAAAGAGTGAGAGGCAGAGTGACATAGAAAGACAAAGGAACGCTTACAAAAGAAAAACTAAACGAAACATTTCTCTCTCTGTCTGTATTTCTCTCTGGCTGTGTGTTTGAGAAAATATGGAAGTCTATACTATTAAAATATAAAATGCATGACTTTCACATTCTCTCAGTCTGAGTCTATCATTTAATTAATTGTACTGTACTTTTTCAATCTCTCATTTTATCGTTCTTATTGCTCGTTACAAATTTAACGTGCAATCTTATTCGGATTTTTTTTCATTATTCGTTTAAATTTCAATTGAATGAGAAGTGCGTCGCATATAATTTTCTGTGTTCGTGATTGTAAGATGTAAGTAAAAGTGGAGACGCGACATTTTTTTGTTTTTTGTGGATACATTTTTCTTGTACTTTTTTTTTAAACGCTGTTTATTTGTTCTGTTCGAAAATTTATTTCTAAAAAAAAAATAAAAAGAAAGAATATTTAAAAAATATTATTTGTGATGCCATAAAAAAAAGTGTTACAAATAGAAGTAGAAAAAAGGAATTCAGTAAAAAGCAAAAAAAAAAACAAAATCAATCAGAATTATCGTTTCTTGAAATTTTTTTGTTGGTGGTTTTTTTTTGGTGTAAATGTATTGTTGTGGCGTGTTGGCTTGTGTTGATTAGACTATATGAAAGTAAAAGAAACTTCAATATTTGTCTACAGGGCTCTCCTTTTTCCTTTTGTTTTTTTTTTATTCTGTTTTTATTTCTTGTCTGTTTTTATTTTCTTGTCTTGCTCTTCAAAATAAAAAATTCGACGCCGCCCTCAACTTATTTCGATTCAAACTCAAATCCACAATTAAAATTCATGTAATTTCTACAAAATGGCACATTTTACACAAAAGACAATCCTCAAAAGAAAGAGAAATTGAAAAAAAGGAAAGAAAAAAGAAAAGAAACTCAAGAAGAGAAATAAACAAATGATTACCAAGTTCATGTGACATATTGTTCATTTTTTAAGGGACATTTTTTTTCTTCTACAAAAACCCTTAACTTTTTTGTAAAATGTAAAAATTATGAATTAGATTTTAGTATTGTTCTTTTCTATTGGTTTCATTTTTAATTGTGCGATAACTAAAAGATAAAGATTCAACATTTTTATTTATTTTTGTAATGCATTTTGTTGAGTTTTTTTAAAGCATTAACAACAACAATAATAATAATAGTAAAAGCAGCAACAGTCACAGTACAGTTTTATGTGTATGTTTTTTCTGTCTTTCTCAAAGTTATGGCAACTCTGTTTTAATATAATTGAATACTACACACTTTATAAAAAGAAAATGCTCTTAAACAAAAACAATTTATTACGGTTGAAAATTTTTCTTCTTATTTTGTTTTTGAAAGATACAGTTTTCTCTCTCTTTCCTCCCCATGATTTCTCGCTGCACCACCGTTAAAACTGAGTTTAAATGATTTTTTATTGCGTTTCATATATAAAGAAAGAATGAAAGAAAAATAGTTTTTATATAGAGAAACATCTGCATAAA
Source organism: Melophagus ovinus (assembly GCA_023089585.1). Taxonomy (NCBI): domain Eukaryota; kingdom Metazoa; phylum Arthropoda; class Insecta; order Diptera; family Hippoboscidae; genus Melophagus; species Melophagus ovinus. Next base: position 5,271,612 of record JAKKIB010000176.1, on the reverse strand, counting down.
TAATTTAAAGCGAGAAGAAATAAACTACAGAGAAAACAGTTTTTCTTAATGAACGAAAAACAAAGACAGAAAATCTTTTTCTGTTAAAATCTAACATTTTTATAAATTCTGCTCTCTCTTTGATTTGATTGATATTATTATTTTAAATTATATCCTTCTGTTCATTGTTTGTTCTGTGTCGTTTTAGTAATTTTATGGAAATGCAAAACTAGAAAAAAAGATTTCTCTCTGTTTCTCTATCTTGTTCTTGTTCTCCCCAGTATGTTCAACTGTTTTTTGTGTATCTAACATCTCTAAATAACTTTCTCCCTCTGTTGCTCTTTATTTTCTCTCTCTCTCTTGGTAATATTGTCATAAGAGTAAAAAATAAGGAAACAAACTTCTCTTTAGAAATTCATTTATAGAAATTCCTATAAAAGCAACAACACAACAACAACAACAGTAATAATAGTAATAATAGTAACAAGAAAAATTGACAATGTATATAACTCTCAAAATTTTTGGAGTTTGGTTTTAGATTAATCGGCAAGTTGACTAACAATCGGCATTCAAGTATATTTAATCGTTTCATATATATTTTACTTGGTCCATACGAACCCATAAAAATACATGCACATGCTATATGCAAACACACACACACACACACATATATATATATATATATATATATATAACACATGAATCGTTTGTAGTGTAATGAAACGTTATTACAAATTATTATTATGAATATAATTCAGTACGTTATTGTACATTGAAGAGTTTGGTAGTGTTTTCCATTACTTCATCTGTAAATTGTAACTTGTAACTTATATTCATACATATTTTGAGTGGTTTGGTAAATTTTATTTCAAAAAAAAAAATAATCAAAAGAAAATTATAGAAAAAAGTAAAAAAAGAGTAGAAATTGTACAAAAAAACTGCTTGAATTTTTTTCATTTTATGTTTTCTCTCTTTCTCTCTCTCAGTGTGTGTGTGTGTATATATAAAAAAGAAACTATTTTTTTTCATAAAATCAACAAATTTAATTCAATTGAATATATATATAATATAAATATGAATGTGTGTTCGTATGAAGGGAAGTTAATTTTTGTTGCATGTGGTTTTTTCATTCGGTTTTTCTTTTTCGTCTTTTCCTTCTTATTTTTTCGTTTTTTTTTTCATACAAAAAAAGTTCAGACTTTTAATAGAAAAAAAAAACAACAAAATAAAGACGACAACAATTAACATTAGAATGTTACAAAAATAAAAAAAAATCACATAAATTCAGTGTACTTTGTTTTTAATTCCCGTACGTTCTCTTCCAAATAGAATTGTAGTAATAAAAAAAAAAAAAACTGAATGGAAAAATTTAGAATTATCTTTTCGTAATTTTTGTGTTGTCTTCCTAAAATTACTAGCGTTAGCGTTAGAGTTAGCATTAGCGCGACGAAATTGCTTCGTCACGGAGAAAAAAAATAACCGACTGGAAAAAAATTTGTAAAAATCAGAAAGAAAGAGCAATGCTCTTCTGCCGCTCTCTTAATAATTGACAAGAAAATCGAAGCTTGAACTTGATCAATGATTTTTCTATTCAAATTTTTTCTTTCTCTCTTCCCTCTTTCTCGCTCTTTTTTTTACATTTTGTTAAAGTATTTTTTTTTAGTACGTTGGTTGCCGTTTATTCAAGAAGACAATAGAAAAATCTTATTTATGTTTGTTTAAATATTATATGTTTAAATGTAATAATAATAAAATCAACAACAACAACAAACCTTAACAATCTAAAATATTTTAGGTAAATTTGTAAGAATGGAAAAAAACCACGAAACAACTTAAATCATAATTATTTAATAGTTTGTGTTTTACTTTTAATAAGGCTCTTGCAGTTGTTATTATTAGTTAGTACTGTTTCTCTTTGTTGCTTTTGTTTTGTTGTTGTTACTGTAGCTGTTAATTATATGTTAGGCAACAATTTGTTGCCTAACAGGTCCAAATGAAAAACTTGCTCCTTTCAGTTGTTGTTGGTGTCGTTTTCTTTTTCTCTTTTCCATTTTCGCCACCACGCGCTGTCGCCTTTCTTTATGTCTCTCAATCACAAAATGGTAACTAACCATATAAAACGACCGCACTTTTATATTTTACATAACTGAAGCGACATATAACTCCATAAAATGTACGCATGCCATGTTACAGTGTGGATATTTCTATAAAAACCGTCTGTCAAATAAAATAAATATAAAATTTTTACCATTTAATCGATAAAATTATGCTATTTCTATCCACTTCCATTCATTACCAAAATACAACAAGCAAAAAACTTTGGGGTATCAATTAATTGATCTTTTGAATCTTCATCACCTAATTGCCAGTTGAAAGTTTTTGAAGTTTCAGTATCTGAGCTTTTGTTAGTGATATTTAGTTGTCTGCTGCATCATGAGAAAATAAGAATCCAACCTTAATAAAATCGATCCATTAGCAAAGTTAAATTTCTTATACTAAAGTCATCGCGAAGGCAAATTAATTCGCTCTGATATCTTTTGAGCGAATGTAGCGAGGGCACGCCATCCTCCTTTAAACAGTGGTCAATGGCCATTCCATTTGGAAATCGTTATATTAAGGTATGAAGGCGTATACATATTTTCAAATAATAGGTGAAGGAAATTTAAGTATGCTGGGCATGTCACAACAGTATATATAAAATAAAATCGAAGATGTATTGACATATGTTAATGGAAAAATTTAAAAAATTTTTATATTTAAAAAGATTGATTTCTTTGAGGTTTTTTTTGCCGCTCCTGCCTGCATTGACTGCTTCCTCACACTATCTACTCCCCTTTTATAATTTTTGTTCAGTTAACACTTATAAATAGCGATATTATCACCGTTTTACATCTTTCTCCCTTGTTGATTCTTCTTTTGGATCTTATTTTTATTCCTTTTTTTTTCAAAAGGAGAGGGTAACTGAGAGCTTACTTCTCGCAGAGTAAAAACTTAAACTGTAACTATATTTAATTTCAATTACAATTTACAATTTGCTTTACCTTTCACTCCTCCTGTTGAATTTGCGAGTTGCTTAATTGTATCTTTTTAAACATCTTGACAATAAAAAGAAGCCAAGTTTTCACTTGATTTACATTTTTATACAATTATTTAGTTTAGTTAACTATTTAATTGTGCGTATATGTGTGTGTGTGCATTAAACAAAATATATTGTAATTTGGTTTTTCACTATTTCAATTTCATTTTCTATGGCTATCAGTCTAAAAAACCAGTCAAAAATTTCATTTCAATTTCAATTTGTGTGTTTTTCTGTTCCCTCTATTTTTTTTTCTTTGCATTTTCTTTCAATACATTTTTCCCATTTTGTTGCTGTAAACTCTGCCTACTACGATGTGTAATCATTTTATGGCAGCTTTACATGTAATTACTGTAAATGAGAGAATTCTCTCTCTCTCTGTGTGTGTGTGTGTGTGTGTAAGAGTCAATATTGCTTTATAGAATGATAGAAGGAGATAGAGAGTTATATAAAATTAAACTGTCTGTGAAAATCAGATTATTTTTGCTAAGTGAGAAAGAGGGGGACAGCATATAAAATAAAAGAGAGAAAGAGAGAAAAAGAGAGAGTGAAGCCAAACCACAATTTTTTCATTTTTTTACAATTTTTTCAATTTTTTTTTTTGTAACTGTTTCTATGTAAAGCATGTGCTTCTTTATCTATCCTACATATGCAAACACAGGGTGGAAGGCAGTTATTTAGACAGAGAAAAATGAAGAGTGGGTAGAGAGAATTTGTATGTGAATATGATTGAGAGGAATTACACCTTATTCAATGTGAGAATTGAAAAAAGCGGCGAGTAAAGAAAAAACCAACAACAATAACAATAATAACAACAACAACATTAACAAAAGAAATAGTAACATGTTTAATCTTGTTGTTATTTATTTGTACGAATTTTCAACTGACTTCTCCATTTTACATATTTCAATTGAAATATAAAATTCATTCGTGTTTTGTACGACGACCCTTTCAGTTCGAAGTCTCGCATACATTTTTTTAGCTTCTCTTACAATTAACAAGTGAATTATTTACATAAAGAAAGAAAAGTTTAAGACAAGAAAAAAACATTATATATATAACAAAAGAAGAGTATATGTATATACATACATACATACATTTAGCTACACATATCCTACATGAAGGTAAGAAGGAAAGAAGAAAAAAACGAGTAAATAAAGAAAAAAAAAACGAACAGAAGACGAGTAAGAAAGTAAAGTAAAAATATTAAAACTTTTTTTAGAAGTTAATCGTTGTGGGGAAAAAAATTACTTAAAAAAGACATGTGCCTTTTCTTTTTGGTAAATTCATGCAAAATTAAGATTGAGACTGAAAAAAATTAACAAAAAAAGAAGAAAGAACTTGAAGCAAAATTTATTTAAATAAAAAGCAACGAAATTTTTGTCACGTCAAAAAGGTGGAAAACAAAAAAACATGTAAGAAAAATGGAAATGCGTAAAAGCGAAGAGCGCAAATAAACATGTTTTTTTGATGTACTTTTGTCAAAGAATAAATTATAATAATAGGTAGAAGAAGCAGCAGCAGAAAAACTTGTAAAAAGTGTTAAGTGGGTTGAAAGCCACAATGTCCAAACATAAAAAAAAAATTTAAATGAATACGCCAAGGAAAATAAAATTGAAAAGGAAATTTTTTTCATTGTTGCTTTTCCTCCATGTTCTCTTTTTTCCTTTCATTTTTTATTATAAGAAAGTTCTAAATTGACAAGTTGTTTCCTTTGATATAACAAAAAGAAAAGGAATAATTTTACTTTTATAAAAGAAAATTTTTTTGTTAAGTTTTATATAAAATTTTTCAAGTTTTTTTATTTTTAATCCTAAAGTTTTTCTTTTGGGATGTAATTCTATACATGTCTATACTCTCTCTCTGCATTTATTGTATAGCAAAAAAACTCAGTTACACCGTTACAGAGTTACAATGTTGCCATTTGTAACTACTTTTCTTGCCATTGTTATTTCATTGATTTGTTGTAGTTTCTACTTTGTTTTTGCTTTTGCTTTTTCTGCTTATTTAATTCTCTAGTAAGTTGACTTTGTCATAATTTTCAAATAATAAAAATAACAGAAAAAGAAGAAAGAAAGAATGGCAGAAAGTAATTTAGATTCATATCTTAAATTACACAACGTAAAAATAGAGTACAAAGGAATTGAGTAGAAGCAGAAGCAAAAGTTGAAGCTGAGAGCCGCCATTTGCCGTGGCAGTACATTCTTATATTCTAAAAATGTAAAATAGTATTTACATTTGGTAATTCTGTTTTCTTGTTTTTATTATTATTATTCATACTTATGCAAAAGGCTCGTGCGATTTGCATTTTCATTAATTTATAGCAGAAATACAAATTCTCACATTAATTCGAAATATTTTATTTTAAAGAAGAAAGTTGATAGAAATCGAAAGCAAACAACAAAAAGTCAACTTTATTTTTTATGTTGTTGGTTTTTTCTTTTTGTATTGTTAATATACAAAAGGAATTTCTGCACTTAAAGAAAACGCTGAACAAGTGAAACGAAACAAACCAAAATAATACAAAACATGACAAAGCAAAGCAAAGCAAAGCACACAACAGAAGACAAAATTAAATTTAATAAATAAATAGAAAACCAAAGGACAACAACAGAAAAAAATAAAAATTATTGAAAAGCGCAAAGAAAAACAAACAAGATGAAAGATTCATGCAAATTGAAATAAGAAGAAGACAGTCGCAAGCATACAAAATGGGAAATTTTTAGGTATGAATGAAATAGATAAAAACAGGAAAAAGAAAAAGGAAAATTACATTGCAATTGTAGCCTGAAAATTAGGATAAACAAAAGGCCGCTTAAATATTTCTTAGTAGAAATAACACAACAAAAATTTATTAAGGTTTTTTTGTGTTTTTATTTTTTTTTATTATTTTGCTGTTTCGCATCGCACTAACTCGACTAACTTATTCATTCACACATTTTACTTTAATACTCAATATTTTCTTTCTCTCACACAATGTTTCTTTCTTTCTTCCACTCTCTCTTTTTATATATGGCTGAATGATGGTTTTAAAAAAATTGATTTGATTTGATAAAATCGATTGAATGCCTTCACAATAAAAATTAACTGCTCTTTCCTGAAAATTGTAACCAACAATCAAACACAATCAAACCAATATCACCAAATTATATCATAATAACAACAATAACAACCATAACAACAATGACAATAGTAACAACAACATACACATTCATATATCGAAGATTATCACAATAAAATAAATAAAAGCAGCCCACTGAATTTTAAGTCTTGGACAAATACCGTTAGCCAGCCAAAAACAAGAGCAGCAGTTTAACAGCACATTAACATTGCAATAAGAGCAACAGCCAGCTAAAGAAAGCTAAAGCCAAAGCTAGCTTTACCAGCAGCAGCAGCAACAGCAACAGCAGCATTATTATCATCATCATCATCATCATCAACAACAATAGCAGCAAATTAGCAAGTTCAATTCATCTCAAATCGATTTTAAATTCTATTCTCCAGTTTTTATTATAAACTCACTTTTTGCTTTTACGTGCATTATTTTTGTGTCATACAAACAACATAAACAGAATACGAATATCAATCAGCAAAACCAACCAACAAGAAAGCAGTAAACAGCAGCAAAGTCAGTCAGTTTTTAGAAATCAATTTTGCTGCAAGTAAAGATCGCGCAGGATTTCTCTTGTATTCTCTTGCATCATCAAGAAAATTTTTTACTCTTAATTTTTTTTCCCGTTTTCCCTTCATCCTCTAACTGAAGATCAAAAACAAGCTAAATCGAACATATAAAATTAGCTGTAGAAAATTTAAGAGAGAAAAAAAACAAAATACTGGGAAAAGGCACAAAAATTTACAAAAAATAAAAATACAAGAAAATTTTTGGTAAAGAAAAAAAAAATAAGAATAACTATAACAATAACGTTAGTTAAAAAAGTCAGTAATTAATTGAGAATTTTTTTGCGCATAACTTTAAAGGCTTAAATTATTTCATAACTAAAAAAGGGGAAAGCAACAATCACAAACAACAATAACAATATTAACAAAAATACAAATAGCAACAATAATAACAACAACAAATAATTTACCAGACCAGAATTTAAATTTTCCAAAAGAAATAAAACAAACAAACAATAAAACAAAAAAAAGAGAAGAAAAGAAAAAAAAGCAATACACGATTAGGGACCACCGACCGCAAACGTTTTCTAAGCTGTTAGGTTCCCTTAATAAAAAAAGGAACAAAACTAAACAAAGAACAACAACAACAACAACAACAACAACAAAAAACGGAAAACCTAAAAACAAAAGCAAAAAGAAGAAGGCAAAGAAAACTGTCGCTTTGTAATTTTTGCCAAAAAAAAAAAAAAAAGAAGAAAACTGACGTGACGCGTTCTTTTTTGTTGTTGTTGTTTCATCTTGTTCACTTACGCAATCTCATTTCTTTCTTTCGTTCTTTCTTTGTTTTTTTTCTTTTTGTCGTACACGCATAGTGAAAGTGCGTTTGCGTCTGCGTACGCGTATGCGTATGCGTTTGCGTCTGCGTCTGCGTATGCGTGTGCGTGTGCGTGTTAGCGTGCTATCTTTTTTTAAGACAACTTCCATTCCTTGATTTCTTTGGTTTTTTTCTTCTTCTTCCCCTACTTGTTTTACGCCATTTGTAAAGTTCATTTCTCTTTCAATCGCAGAGTAAACAAAAAAAAAAAGCAAAGTAAAGACTAAACAAAACAAAACGAGAAAAAAAACACAACAGAAATTAAAAAAAAGGAAAGAAGATAAGAAAAGACGAGAAAAGAAAAACCAAGTAATAAAAAAAAAAATTAAATAAACGTGTATAGTGCATGTGTGTGTGTGCGTGAAGCGCTCAATAAATTATCATTAGCATTGAAACAACATTCCGCATTTTGTGGATTGTTGTGCGTGTTGTTTGTGAACGTTCGTGAGTTGTGTGCGTACGTGTGTGTGTGTAACGCTTTTTAAAGGAAAACGATAAAAAGAAAAAGCCGCCAAAATAATTCATCAACAGATAACAACGTTCGCTGATCCAAATTATATAACGGCGACCGCCATGCAATATAACGGCGCCGCAAATGGTAATGCCGGCGGTTTGGCCGGGGTCGGCGGCGGTATGATCATCAGTGATGGACCGCAAAATAAAAAGATACGCACCGGCGTTCAGCCAGGTGATGGCGGCGATGCTCATATGCATGTAAGGGTAAGCTATTTTTCTCAATTTATCTATTCTTTCTATCGATTTCTTCTCTTCTTATTCTTTTCTATATTCTTCTCTATATTCTTCTCCTCCTTATTATTATTCTTCTTCTTATTCTTCTGTTACAACTCTTGGTAATGATTACGTTTACATAAATTATCTTGTAACGTTTATATGGAACCAAAACCTTATGATAGATTTGTATAACACTTGTAACAGTTGATTTGTATAACATTTGTCACATTTCTGAACAAACAATTTACGCTTCATAAATTCCTTTACATATGCACATATATTCTTTTTTTTTTCTGAGTGAAAAATTTTTTTATAGTTATTCAGTAATAATAATAATAAGTATAACATATATTGCGTATAACAGTTATTAAACATAATGGGTTATTTCATACAATTGTTATTTCATTTAAGTTATTTCGTATAACAGTTATTTAATATAACACTTACTCCGTATAACAGTTATTCCGTATGACAGTTACTCCGTACAACAGTTATTCGGTATATAACAGTTATTTTGTATATAACAGTTATTTCGCATATAACAGTTATTCGGTATAACCGTTATCTTGTATATAACAGTTATTTTGTATATAACAGTTGCAAAGTTATGTACCACTTTATGAATACATTTGTATAAATTCCTCTTCACTTAAAGCGTTCAAATTTACAATAAGTGGAACTCTATTTTCCAATGTAGTGTGACTAGTACATTGCAATTATATTTGTCATTACTTAAACTCAAACCTCAAGATATACGGCTTGATAAAGTCTAGTACTCTTCTGGGCTGTGTTATTAAATTAGGTGTTATTAAATTCTTTCTAAAGGATGCGGTGCATCTAGTTGTTACAGATAAATGCACATACATCGGTTTTAGAGATGTTTCTATTTTATAGGTACTGCTTTAGAGCATTATATCTCGTGAACAGTTTTAGATTGCCCACGCTTACAGATTTTAAGCAAGTTAAGTTAATAAGTAAAAAAATGAAGAGAAAGTTGAAATTTTAATGTTTTATAGTGAGTGGGCGTGGCAAATATGTAGTATATTCGAAGAGATCTTAGAGTATCACGATATGGACATCACATAGACATCACATGGACAGTTTCAGCTGGCTATATGCAATTATTTGCCATTATTGAGTAAAACATTTTGATTAAAAGAAATCTTTGTACTGTGAACTCCGCCATCCTGGAGGTTGGGAGTATACTTACTTTGTCATTATATTTGTAACGAGACTGGGTAAGGTACGCATATTTTTGATCAGCATCAAATTCTAAATAAATTTAGATATGTCTATTTGTCTGTCCGTTTTCCTATGTGGTTTTAAATATTTTCTTGGTCGCAAAAATAGAGATACCGATTTCGAATTTGGCAGAAACATTGGAAGAATACCTAGAAAGTTAAAATTTTGTACAAATATTAATGGCGCTATTGTAAAACGTCTATATAAAAATTGTGCAAATCGGCCATGCCCACCCCCCACCCTCCATCTAACCCATCCAAAATTATACAACTTCGAAACAACTTCAACTTGTCCGAACTATAAATTACCAAATAGCATCTGAGTGGTGAGTATTCAAGATTTGGCTCCAGCCAAATACAATTTTCTTATTTGTTCTTTATTGCAAAATTTGAAAGACCCTATTACGGGAGAAGGTTCAAAAAATGGGCCGATCTAGTCTAAATTTTGCAAAATGTTTTTTTATTTCGGATTTCCATAACAATTTCCCGATTGCCATAATTGAAATTCGAAATTAAAAAATAGATCTCACTATGCAAGGGACGTATAGGGACCTTTAGATTTTTATATATATTTGTATGCAGTCTTCTTCAATCTAAGGTGTCATATATGTTGAGAAAGTAATTTCAAAAGCATTCTAAAATCCATATAATATTTATAAATGTCCTTCGACGTATTAATTGTTTCTTAATCAGGGATACATTTCCGAAAGGTCAAACACAAATAAGCAGATAAAATCCAGTCAAAAATTTGCGCTATATGAAAGCGAACGGTTTGTTTTTCTCTGTATAACGGCTTTTTTCAAATTCAAATTCTGTAATTGAGATTCGCAATATATGTCTGAATGTCCAGCCCACGTCTATTCAAATTTTTCAAATTTATCCATTAGTGATTATACCACGAAGTATACGAAAGATGTAAAAAGATCAGATGTTTGCGGAGACACTATGCAAATGGATGGAAAAAAGTCAGATTAAAATGTTCATGCAATCGATCGTTTATGTTCTCTTGTAAAAAAGATGCCTTGAGAAAATTATTAGATTAGGAAATCTAAAGTCCTTCTAATTGTATATTGCTATATATAGATTTCTTATATCTTCTATTAGTGTGTGGTTTAATAATTCATAAAAAAAGAATATTATTTTATGGCATTTTTATCTTAAAAGCACAAATTAAATTAAGTAAAGTAGAAGTAATTGTTTGTTATATAAAGGAAAAAGATAAGTAAATAATAAATGGCTGATAGAGAAGCGGAATATTTATTTAATCTTTATTTATTTATTTATATATATTTCTATATATACTTTTATATATTTGCTTTTATTCTCATACTTTTTTACTTTTTCTTTTTCTTTCTTCTTTTTTTTTTGTGTATTCCCTTTGTATTACACAATTTATTGAAATTCTTATGATTAAGTCGTTAAGTCGTTCGTATTATTATTATTATTGTTATTGTTATTGTTATTTGAATTATTATTGTTGTTATTGTTATTGTGGTATTGTTATTTATGATGATGCTGCTTCGTATTTGTTCATTATTCTTCTTCTTCATTGCATTTTATATATTTTATTAAGAGACAGACCATTTTATATAGTTTACATTTTGAAATCTACGATGTGCTCTTCTACATTCTCTCTCTCTCTGTTTCGATTTTTCACTCAGTCTCTTTTAATGTATAGCCCATATAATTTTCTAAATAATATTTTATGCTTTGTATTGTGTAGAGGAGTTACCAGAACAATAATCTATATTTTGTTATGTGAGAAAAGATATTTCTTCTTGGAAAAAGGGGACTTTTGACATCAAGTCAAGGGTTTCTATATAATGATAAACAACATTATCATTTTATTGTATCTTAGCTTAGATAATCAATTAACTCAACCGGGCAATATAAAGTTTAATAGTTAGGCTAAAATTATGATAAGTAACAACAACAACGTCACGGCGGCAGTATCAACAAATGCCATTAATTTATAAATTTTATGACACTTTTTGTTATATCACACTTGACTTATGGCAACAACAACAATAATAATAACATCAGTAGTAGCAATGAAAATTGAACGCTTGATATAACGTTACGTCATCTTTAAAGGGGTTTGAAATCTCTTACAATCTATGGTATGGAATGCATGCATTGCACCTTCAAGTCTTGTAAAATGAAAGAAAAAAAGCCTAATTTTTCTACGCATTTTATGCCAATCTATCAATTAAATTGTCCGCGTTTTTTTAAAAATTTTTTTTTCTTTTGTTGCTTTCTTCTCTCCATTCCGTTAAAGTAAAAGAAATTTATTAATATTTATAAATAGTAAATGTTCACTATAGAGAATTATGAAGGTTGGTTCGATTAATTGCATTAATGTTATTGTTAATTATGGGAAAAATGTGTAAAGCGATTTATGTAAAAACAAAGATATAAATATTTTATGTTTATGGACAATTAAGTCGAAACATTCATTAGTAATTAGTAACTAGAGCGTATAGTAAAAAAGAATTGCTCGATTCATTATTCGATAGTTAATTACTAAGTATTGGCTAGAGTTGCCAACGCTAAAAAAACTACATAAAATATACAAATTAATCTAAATATTTATTTAGGTAATGAAAAATGAAATAATTCATGGAAGTGTGATGTGTAACATCATTTCTATAAAAATTATTTAAGAAATTGAGAAGTGGCGTGGCCACCAGATAGAGCTTTGGTGTATAAGGGGCCATAGTAAGTGTAAAAGAGTGTGAAATATTGAAGATTAATTCAATTCAGTTCAGCTTCAGCTCTCCTTCTTTCTATCTCTTTCTCTCTCATTCCCTCCCCTTGTCTGCCTTCGCAATTTCAATTAAAATGTTATTCCATAAAAAAAAAGAAAAAACAAAAAAAATTTCCCCTATATAAATTTGTTATTGCAAGTGCTGCATGCGCATTTACGATGTATGATAAATAAATTTTTATTATATAAAATTTAATGCATATAAAAATTTATATAATATAAATTTATATAATATAATATATATATATATATATATATATATATATATATATATATATTGTGTGTGTGTGTGTGCCTTCATATGTATGTAAGTTTGTATGTAAGTATGTACGCAATATGTATATGTGTACAGGTGTAGAGAGGTAAATCTGCCACATAGTTTCGTATGCTTCATAATCATTTGTGGATCATAAATATTCATGGCATGAATAATTTTTGTAATTACGTACAAAAAATATAAAATTACACTGAACAAAAAATAATGAATATATTAACTCAATAGAGGTAACTAATCTAGGACTGTCTAAAACTATTACAATACATTTAACTAAATGTGAGTGGTGGGCAGGAGGGGGGCATCATTGGAGTAGGCAAAAAGAATAGGCAAAAGCAGAAGAAGAAGAAGAAAAGCAACAGCAAAAGAGAAGCGGAGGAGACAGAAGAAGATGAAAAAGTGGAGGAAAAAAGGAAGAAGACCATCGGAATGTGGGAAATGAAAGTGTACGAAATTTTATATCAAACAATTTACAATTGAATAAAATATGAGAAATAAATGTGGATGGCCTTAGGTAATGTGCTAGAAAATGGATGACAGAGGGCGCTCGCAGAATGGGCAGAGCAGAAGGAGTAGAACAATGACTATGAAAATGTGCGAAATTAATTTGTGGAATTTTTCTTTTTTTTTTCTTTTTATAAATGGAAAAGATGATTATTGGGATAGGAGTTTGAAAGCTCTCTGGAAACTCACTCTTTGCAGCCATTTGTTTCTACAAAAGAACTTCAGCATTTGAATCCTATCTATCAAAATTTGCTTGCTAAGTAAGTTATAGTCATTATGATGTCCATTATGATGAAAGGAGCTTCTAAATTGTCCAATAGTCCATGTTTATTTTAAGATTTTTAGTGAAACTTAGCTTTGATGTGATTAATTAAAATAAAGTTCGAATATCGCATCATTTTTATAATTCAAGAGAGAGAATCGAGATTGTTTTACCCTTTTAATATCTCATAATTCTCTATTTAATTTGCCTTAAGGCATAAACTTTTCGGAATGTAAGTCCATTTGTGGTGCTACGTCTTACGATAAAGGGTTTAATAAGTGAAAAGTTCTTATGGCGCAAACAGAATAATTAAGAATGGGCTGTCAGGAGAACGGGAGTGACAAGGAAGGAAGGAAGGTAGGAAGTATTAGGACTAGAGAAACGTTCAAGTACATAGAAAAACTGCATGATATAAATGGCATCATGTGTTCATGGCGGTGATGGTAATCCGCATAATTCCATGACATTAATGTTGTTATTGTGATTGTTGTTGTTGTTGCTGTTAGAGTACTCGTCCGTTAGCCACTTGAAAATGCAAAATTTAATGAAACTGTAAATAATAAAGTAAAAAAAAAAAACATATTTGAAAATGGAACGAAAGAGCAACCACTATCAATATATCAACAATAAGTGCACTTAATCTAACCCCTATTGCCATTTTCCTCCTCCTTTCATTACTAATGATGACGATAATGATAATGATGATTATGACTATGCACTCGCGGTTCTATTGATGTGCACTAATGGTATGAAAAAGTATAATGAGAGCATTAAAATTAAAACAGCATTTTTATGATGAGAGACTTCTATTGAGGTCTGCTGGTATTAAAAGCAGAGCAGGTTAAATGGATGGTTAGATTGGGTGACCATTAAAATAGAAGTGTTTACTTATGTGACCCTCTTATCTAACTCTAACACTTCTAAATATACATCTCCCGTTATCCCTGATTTGTCTACCCATGGGCATCCTTTTTTTTGCCGCTTGATGTATATCGAAGGTTAAATAGCCTTTCTGTAAGGCAAGTGAGCTGTGGGGAGCGAAGGATCTGAATTGGTATAAATTCCACACATAAATTTTTTGCAAATAATGCTTAATTTTATGTCCTGGTAAAATAATGGTATGGAGCAGGTAGTCGTTATTCTTCATACTGACCGTGCCAATCCATTCTCACAGCTGTAATTTTTCTTTTTTTTGTTCTTTGGCTTTGGCTTTAGCTTTGGTTTGGACTACGGCTGAGACGGAGTGTTGCACGCACCGATTGGTTGGCAACTGATTGATTTGCATTTTATACATTTTGTTGTTGCTGTTATTGTTGTTAATTCAAAAATAAAATCTGAACGAAGGAATGAACGAATGAACAAACGGACGAACGAGCACCAATGGTCAAGAGCCATTCTTATTCCATTCTCTTGTGACTCTGCATCGTATTTTATGTGAAATTCTAATTGTTTGTATTGTATCGATTATAAGTGGTGGTGGCATGAACATGCCACCACCAAAGCATTGGCTGGAAATTGATGCAGACAAGAAATTTGTTGTGGTTTGATAATAATGGACCAACATAGAACAAAGTAGACCTACAACAAACCACATATCCCAACCCAAAGGCAATACAATAATTTGCATTTAGCATTATGGGCCAGGCAGAAATTCTGTTGCCTCTAGCTCTCCTTGCTTTTGCTCCCCCCCTATTCTCTTCCTCACTCTATCACTCTACATCCCTCTATCACTCTACCTCCTTCTATCACTCTACTTCCCTCTATCACTCTACCTCCCTCTATACCTCTCCCTCTATCTCTCACCTCCCTCTATCACTACCTCCCTCTATCACTCTTCCTCCCTCTATCTATCTACTCCCTCTATCTCTCTACCCCTCTCTCTCACTCTCTCTCTCTCTACCCCGCTCTCTCACTCTCTCTCTCTACCCCTCTCTCCACTCTCTCTAACCCCCCTCTCTCCTTCCCCCTCTCTCTCTACCTCTCCCTCTGTCTCTCTACATCTTTCTCTCTCTCTCACCATTTTATCCTTCTCTCTATCTAGTGTTATATATTTTCCTTTTTCTGTGTGGCATTTCTCCCTTAAAGCATTCACAATAATTGCATTGATGTGGATGGACTAAAAGTTATTACCTAACGGCGAATGGATAGAATGAACGGATGGCATAGGATGGGAATGGGAATGCATAGAGGGGAGGAAGGACAAATATTGATTGGATTTCTATGTGTGCGTCTTTGGTTTTATTTATGACCTTTTTCTGTTTTCTTTGTTTGGTAATTTATGGCATAGCCATAAAATATGGCCAAAGTAAATCTGGAGACATGTCATTTTTATACAAATTTTAAATATTTAAAAAGTATCTAAAGAAGACCAAAACGTCACTACCAATGCTAAAAATGTAACAGCAGTGCAATTAAATTTGGACTAATCGAGAGAACGAATGAAATTGGTTAGTAGTTTTGTTGCTTCTCTTAATCTTTCATCTCTGTCGTCTTTGTCTGCCGCCTACATCTATATCTTAATCAAATGTAATCCCAGTTCTTTCAATTTTTATTCTTCCATCTTAAGAATTTTTTGCTGTACATTGTTCAGGCTATCAGAGTTCATATCCAGAACAAGGAAAAATTTATATTAATTTTAATTTAAATTAATGACTTTCTACGGAATCGATTTAAGTGTTTGTTTCTGCTTTAAATAACAAGCCATAATTTTAGAGTTATATGAAGAAACATTGACAATGGGTGGGCCTTGATCCAAACGTTAGCATATCACGCTCACTTTTACAAAAAGAATATTTTTATTATTGAAGATATTTTCAGTATGGAAATTTTTGAATGAAAGTTCTTTTAGTAAAAAGTCATTTCAGGGTTGCAATTTGATATGTGAGAGTTCCCCCCCCTGAAATTTAAAAAATCTCTAGATTGTTGCATTCTTTTGTAAGCACTTTTACATAAAATTTTGAGAAATTTCGCAAATAGACAATTTTGTAGTTTCTTGATTTATAATTCATAATCTTGGCTTTTCAAATTATTTTAATTATTTCGTGTACAGTATTTGAGAAGCGTCGACCCTGAAATGCTTTTATTTTTTTCTTATTGTATTTCTGTTTATTGCATTTTTCGGTTGCGATGGCATTGGAAAATTATGTGTAGGCAGAGAGCGTAAGAACGTAAGAGCGTACACTACACGTACCGAATATTCAGATTTGAAAAATAAAAGACAAATAAAGAGAATACGAAAGAAATAATTGAAAAAAAAAAATTTTACAGAAATAAAATGCAATTTTTATTTGCATTTACTTATTTTTCTTTTGTTTGTTTGGTTATTTTGTTTTATGTTATTTACAAAATTTGTATTTTTCAAGGTAAAAATCATCAACTTTATTTCACAACTTTCTCTTTGGCCCTTTGTTTTTTGTTTTTGTTTTTTTTTTTTGTTTTTTTTTTGTTTTTTTTTTAAGTAGCCCTCAGCAACAGCAGCAGCTTCGTTAATATGCTGCATTATGCAAGTTTATTATTTGTCATGCATGCATGTGCGCTTGTATTGATGGAAAATGTATGTTGGATTGTTTGCTTGTTTGGTTTTTTGTTTGTTCGTTCGTTCATTCGTTCGTTCATTCGTTCGTTCGTTCGTTCGTTCGTTCGTTCGTTCGTTCATCTAAATTGAATAACACTGACATTAAAATGCCAGTGAGACAAAAAAAGAAAAAACAAAACCAAAAAAAATAAAAACTGCCAGCAACGTCAACAACAGCAGCCTTAACAATAACAACAACAACAATAAAAATTGCAACGAATGAAATGGATTTGACGTTAACAATGTAACCGCCTCTAGATATTTAAAAGGAGTTCGATTTGGACATTTCTTAAGCGTGCGTCGTCTTGCCCTTTTTTTGGTATTTCTGCATTTCATGTCAAAAGAATAGGAAAACAATGGAAAAAGAAAACAAACGTTATTCCCATGATAATTGAAATCTTTTGAAAGGGACTCATTGACTGACTAACTGACTGACTGAGTAACTGCCGCTGTAAATTTAAAAGTGCATGAAGCTAATGGATCGATGACGACAAAAATAAATTGAATTGAGAAACCACCGTGAGGTACCATCTTCCTAGTTTTCTCTTAGCCTATTTAAGGCCATGATTTTTTATGTAGATGGATCAAATTTACATCGAGAATCAATTACATTTTTCCAAACTAATTTAAAGTTCAAACTAATGTTTCATAATCAATTGGAATAATATTTACAGAAATCTTAAATTTTTAGTTGAAGATTCTAATGTCCGTTTTATAAGATTTTGTTGGGCCTTCTCTAAAAAGCTACTCTCCCTCTCTAAAATTCATTCCAACTTCATATGATGACCAAAGTTTTATGAATTCTGTGTTGGCTTTTCCTAAAAAAGTACTGTCAACAAATATAATTCATTATAACTCAAAGATGCTTCGATCATAATTTTGTAGTTCATTTTATTTGATCAATATAATATGGGAGTGGTTTAATATTACAATTTCTTTCTTATTTTGTTTATTGTCAATATTTCTTTCTAATAATTTTAAACGACTAAAGAACAGTTTGAATTTTTCATTCTGCATTTCATGAATTTAAGCATATACGGACTTAATGAAATAGACTACAAATAAGGACGTGGTGCGGTCTCAGCATTTTTTTTTTCCAAATATTCATAAACGATGGAGAATAATTCATGTAATGCATGAAAGAAAAAATAAGCATAAATTTTCACATTCTCAAATTTCTTTCACTTATTACTTTAACTACAACTCTCCCACTACAAAGCTTGATAATGAAGATTAAACAGAGAAATGGAAGAGAGAAAAATTATAGCCAATAGGTTGTAATTTTTTTGTACTTTTTGTACGCTACCTTCTCTGAATTTTTTGCTCTTTACATTTACAACTCTTTCATTTTTTACTTTTACAATTCACCATTAAAGTTGTACGAGTTGTGTTGTTATCCATGGATAAGCATGATATGATTGTTTGGATGAAAATGTATAAGCCACATATATGAAACTTTTTTTTATATACCAGAACAATATATGAACAAAAAAAAAACACAAAAATACTTTGAATTGTGCTGTTTTGCAGCCATTTTAAGCTCTTGCCATTTCCGATGCCCATTCTTCAAATTTATTCTTTTTATTTTTTTATGGATTTTGTGTATAATATCTTGTATACATTTTTCAGGTGTTAATTTTGCCTTTTGATATGAGATATACGATAACTCAACTCAATAAATGTGAAAAAATTTCTTATATATAAGATGAGATGATATGACGATAGATAGATAGCTGGATCTATGGCTATAGATTAATGTTTCAAAGAAATTGTTGTTTCAGCTTAGTAAATTAAACTAAAGCGTTAGAAGTTACTATGGATAAAAATTGTGGTGAGAAATTTTGAAGAAAAGAGTTAGAGAGAAATTAATTTATGCACTCATGGAGAGAGAAATGGTATACAGAACAAATGTTTTGGAAAGAAATGTCGTAGAGAAATTGTGAATAGAAGTCGATTGTGATAGAAATTGATTGTGTAGTGTCATGGTAAAAAGTCGTGGAAGAGAGTGGAAGAGTAGGGGAAAAGTTATACCCAAAATTAAGGGAGTTAAAGTTATGCTGTGTGCGAGAAATATTTTTGATTAATATTACAATGGCGTTTGTGGTGTTTCGCACCACAAACGCTAGAACAGACAGACCAGACCAGACCAGACCAGAGAGATCAAGAGAGAGAGAGGTTGTGTGCACCATAAAAGTTTTTCTATTATTTGATAATATATTGAATTCGTGTTGCATTCGTACAGTCAGTCTCTTATTCTAAATGATACGAATGTAAGTCGTAGTAAATGAGCGTATATAGTAAACCACGATTGGGTTACATAGGGAAAGCAGAAAACCTCAAATTGTGAGAGTAACTTTTTTTGCTTTTTCCAATTGACAATTAAGTGGAGCATAAAATTTAATATGGAATTTAATAAAAGCATCAGTGAAAGCAAAAGGGCGCTAGAGGGTTAGACACTGAGTTGCAACTGAGTGCCTGCGTTTAAGCAAGTTGTTGCGCCTTTCGTTTCAACTGATTTCCATAAAATAAATACAAAGATTTGAAGGATCCGATTGTTCATATTAAGTATGAGATGCTGTTTGCGCATAATGCATTCTGTATTTTCTTCGTATCAATCTGTCTCTCTCTATATCTTTATTTCTTTCTATCTCTCTTTGTGTGATTCTGGTTTCATTTACTAAACAAGAGATTGCTAATGTTTTGATTTTCTCCGCTCTATTTTTGATGCTGTCGCTGCTGCCACGTCACATCATATCAATTATATATTCGAATGCAATGCACCGAAACAAAACAAAAAAAAGAAGGTTCTCTTTCACAATCCCTTTCATATTTTTTTTTGTTCTAATTTGAAATATGGCACGCATGGATGATTAGTTGGGCGGACAGACAGACAGACAGACAGATGGATGGATGGACGCATGTATCTGCACTTTGGCAACTCTTAAATGTATTCTTCGTGTCACCTTTCTCTCCCTCTCTCGCACCATCTTTTTCAATCATTCTTCTTGCCTACTTCCTCTCTTCTCATCTTTGTTTTCGATTTTAATTAGTGTTCGTTTTTCTCTCTCATTTTAATGTTTCACTTCAATTATCATAAAAGTTCTTTATGGCTTTGTCGTTGTCGTCGTTGTTGTTGATGTCGTTGTTATATTTTATAACGGTACTTTTGCAGCTATTAACCAAGCAAAGCAACGAAAACAAAGAGACCCCGAAAGAAAATGAGCGAAAACAAAGTAAGACTTCGACAGAAATACAATTGTGTAAAATGTGCAGCATAATCAAAGTCAGTCAAGTTAGTTCATGATTTAAAAAATGGTTTTAGATGAGCAGCGGAATGATGCAGCAATTGAACAGCAATTGGGCAGTATTGATTAAGGAGCATGAAATGGGCATATAGGTAGATAGGCTGACAAAATGGCAGACTGGCAAATTTGTTTTTGCTCAACTTCTTATTGGTTGGTTCTCTCTAGCATATGAAATTGTCTGAACGTTAAACAGAAACAATAAAAATAACAAAAAGAAGCGAAAAAAACTGCATTGCTGGCAGCTTTTTGTTTCACCAACTTTATTGATGTTGTTGTTATTATTGTTGTTATTGTTATTATTGTTGTTATTGTTATTATTATTATTATCATTATCATTCTTAATGCACATATTTTCATATATTTTAATATTCATTCATGTGTGTACTTCGCAGCAGTTGCTATTGTTGCTGCTATTGCTGCTGTTGTTATTGTTCCCTCTTCATTTACTTTCGTCTTTTAAAACACATAAATCTGGAATTTCGATAAACATTTATGTTACAATTTTGCTGTTATTTTATTGTTATTATTATTGTTGCTGTTGCTGTTGCTGTTGCTGTTGCTGTTGCTATTACTGTTACTTTGGGTGAGATGCGTTCTCTTTTTCCTTTTTCAACTAACTGTTGTTTCATCGTCATCATCATCACTGTTGTTGTTGTTATTATTATTATTATTTTTGTTATTATACAAATTATATTTGTGATTTCTCTCTCTATCTCTTTCTTTATCTCACTATCTCTTTATTGTTTTGTGCTTTATTGCGTTTCTGCTTCCGTTTGTGTTTCTGTGTATCTTCATTTTGCTTTTATGTGTCTCTCGGTGGTGATTTGTTGGCCAGAGTTTATTGAACTTCTCCCAAAAAAAAAAAAAAAAAAAAAAACGCAAACTACAACGTTTTTAAATGAAAAAGTGTTCTGTTTGCTGCTTTTCCTTCGTAAACGCTCTTCTTATACTTTTTCAATTTTATGCAATTTAATTTTTTTTTTATTCTTCTTCTTTTAGTCCGCCAATTAATGAGCAAAGTCTGATCATTATTTGCCGGACTAAAAGAAGAAATCAAATCTGATCAAATTTTCCAAATGAGTGAATGAGATGAGTTTAGCATTTTTATCTATCTATCTGCGCTTGTCCATCCGTCTGTCTGTTTGCCATAATTAAAGAGTTTTTGAAAATTATTATCCAATAAAACTTGGAAAATGAGGATGAATAAGGAATGTGAAAACGGGCAAAATCTCTAAATCACATTTCTCTTATCGTTCATACAGAAACGCTTTCCAACGCTAGAAATTTAGTCCGTCTAATTTCTGAGCTAAATTTTTTTTTATTATTTACTGCTTCTTCTTGTTCTATTCATTTCAATGCAGAAGCAGATCTCCAATGTCCTTGGTCCAATGTCCATTGTTGTTCACTTTAAACGGTTTTCTGTTTATTTTGGTTACTTTAGTTTGATGTGAAAAAAAAATGGAAAATTCTTTCCGAAATTATGGATAATTGAAATGTGTAACGCATTCGGAAAATAAGCTAAATTTTTGGTGGAAACTTCAATTGCTGTGTAAATTTTGTTTTTTTTTTTTTGGTACGATTAAATAATTTTCTTAAGCTTAATTTTTTGTTTTTCTTTTTTTATCCGTTAATTTTTCATCTAAATGTTTGATCTTTTACAAAAAAAAAATGTACCGTTATCTTTAAAATTTTTATCTCTTGTTTCTTATTATTATTATTATTATTATTATTATTATTATTATTATTATTATTATTATTATTATTATTATTATTATTATTATTATTTATTTTTGTTTGTTGTTGTTGTTGTTGTTGTTGTTGTTGTTGGCTTTAAAAAAAGAACAGAACAATGAAGAAATTTTGTTGCCGAATACTTAAAAAATTATTGAATTCACTAAATTAAAGTAACATTTGCCTTTTTGTTTTTGTTTTTGTTTTTTTCCTTCTTTTACATTACTTTTCGTCTTCCACACTTTCTTCTCTGTCACATTCTCTCTCCCATTTCTCTGCCTTTGCTTTGTATTTCTATATATATAAAAAAAAAAAAAAATAAAATGAGAATAAAAAAAGAACCAAAAGAACAAAAAAATTATGAGGAAATGTAAAATAAAGTAACAACAAAAAAAGCAAAATGAAACGAAACATGTAATAAAAATAAAAAATAAGTAAGGAAAAAAAAGGCACAGAAAGATAAGAAAATTATTTGGAAAGAATTTTTTAGTTGTTATTATTTAATTTAACGTTGTTGTCAAATACTTTTTATTGAAATGCAAAAACAAAAAAAAAAACAAACAAACAAAAACAACAACAACAACAACAATGATGATGATGATGATTGTTACTTGTTTCTGCATTTAATTTGTTCACATTTACTTGTTTGTTTGTTTGTTTGTTTGTTTTGTTTGTTTGTTTGTTTGTTTGTTTGTGCTTTTAATGGCAATTGAGCGTGATCATCATCATATTTAGAGCAAAACAGAATATTTTGTATTTTTTATATTTTTGGTTTTTTCCTTTTTTGCTTTTGTTCGCATTTTTTTTTTCTTACTTTAACTTTTCGTCCCGTCTTTTTGTTGTTTCTCTGTTTTTTAAGTTTTGCTTTTTTCTCAAATTTCTTTTGTGACTTTTTTTTGCTTTTTTTGCTTTTTTTGTTTTTTTTTTGTTTTTTTTTGTTTTTTTTTTTGCTTTTTTTTGTCTATTTTTTGTGGACTTTAAAAAAAATGGTGGAAAGAAAAAGTGTAAAGAGAAGAAAAGAAAATGGGGCCACTAATTAAGCTTTTTGTTGTTGTGACGGTTTCAAATGATAGAGTGAGATAGATGATGTGAGATGGGGGGGGGGGGGGGAGTGAAAGTGAGTGATGGAGAAGGAAAGAGATGAAAATATAGATTGAGTGAGAAAGAGGGAGGAGAGATATATGATAAGAGATACAGAGAAAAAGAGGAACAGATGGAGATATATATATATATATATATATATAGGGAAAGAGAGATAGAGATATATATATATAGAGAAAGAGAGAGAGATAGAGATATATAGAGAGAAAGAGAGAGATAGAGAGAGAGATAGAAGAAGAGTAAAAGACAGAAGGAAATTTGGTAGGCTGATTGGCAGTCAGTACTCCCTACAAGTGAGATGTGATGAGAGAGCAGCGTCCAATTATAAATGAATGAATTGATAAGAAATTGTAGACTTCTGCTTTGTTTCCTTACGGTTAGTTATTTCATTTTTCAGTTATTATTGTTATTACTTTCATTGTTGTTGCTTATCTAAAAAAAAAAAAAACCAGAAAAAAAAATTGAAAAAAAAATTCAAGAATATGGCATGTTTATTATACGTCTTCCTGCTGCTGCTGCTGTAGTTGTTATTGTTGCTGCTACAGCATTATCTTCATGGCCTTAAAAAAAAAAAAAACAAAAGCAAACAAACAGAAAAATGTATAGAAGATATCTGATTCTTATTCTTAATCTCTTAACGATAATCACGTCATTTATATCGGTCGTTTTCTTTGACCTTTCCTCTCCTGGTTGCTGCTTTGGTTAATTGCTTGAACTTGAAGGAGACTGGAAAGGCACTAATAGTAACCTAAATACAAAATTCTACCCTTGGAGTTGGATAATCGATTTCATTGATCAGACTCCTCTATCTCTTCCTTTCTCTTATACTTCAGACCATGGGACCACTCCATCCTGCTGTCTCTTTCGACTCCTATTTAAACTCCTTACAAAACTAAGGGCGATGTATAGGAGGGTAGAAGTAGGGTTGGGATAGGAGGTGAAGAAGAAGAAGAAGTAGTAGTAGAAGGCGAAACAGCAGTCAGCGGTCAGTCGCTTCATGTAGAATTTCATTTTGTGAGGATTCATCTGAAAATTGTGCGCAAGTTTCATTCTGTTCGTTCTGTTTTTGTTGTTTGTTGCTAATGGTCCGCCGTCATTTTACTGTTAATGCACTACCGTCGTCCTACATTCCTTTTATGTTTTTTGCTGTGTACTTAGTTTTTGCATTTGAAAAAATTTAACGATAGTGCTCAGTGATTTCATGTGAGCACCATCGTTAATGAAAACTCTTACACGCATACACATGCTTAGACACACACACACACACACATATATACATACATACACATACATTTACATATAATGACATCAACAGCCAAACGGATGATTTTAGCAGCAGCAAATGTTCTTTTTTTATATATTCGTGCAATAAATAACAACAACAACAACATAGAGTGAGAGAGAGAGAGAAAGACAGAAAGACAGAAAGACACAGAACGTCCCCTCCCTCTTTCCCAGTTTCACACAAGTTACCTTGATTCTGTCGTTTTAAAACGGCTGAATCAAGCAGCACACAAAACCCATAACAATTAAACAAAATAAATACGAAGAAGAAGAAGCAGAAGAGGATGAAAAAAAGTAGAAAACATAAAAACATCAATGTGTTTGTGTTTGTCTGCCCGTCCGTCTGTCTGTCCGTTTCTTTGTCCGTTTGTCTGTCCGTTTGTCTGTCCGTTTGTCTGTCCGTTTGTCTGTCCGTTTGTCTGTCTGTCTACCTGCCTGCCTGCCTGCCTGTCTGCTGTCTGTCTGTCTGTCTGTCTGTCTGTCTGTCTGTCTGTCTGTCTGTCTGTCTGTCTGTCTGTCTGTCTGTCTGTCTGTCTGTCTGTCTGTCTGCCTGCCTGCCTGCCTGCCTGCCTGCCTGCTCCCGCTCTGCCTGCTTCTGCCTGTCTGCCTGCCTGCATATATTTACCAGTAAATAAAAACTGGTTCACCTTCTCAAACAAAGTTCGCTGATATTTTGTAATTAAAATAAATGGAAAACATAACGATTCTCATAACAACAAATTAATTAGACAGAGATAGTGATAGTGTAACAAAAGTTACAAAATAATGTGTGTGTGTGTGTGTGTGTGTGTGTGTGTGTGTGTGTGTGTGTGTGTGTGTGTGTGTGTGTGTGTGTGTGTGTGTGTGTGTGTGTGTGTGTGTGTGTGTGTGTGTGTGTGTGTGGTGTGTGAGTGTGTGAGTGTGAGTTGTGATGATAGTGTGAGTTATAAAAAAGAAAAAAAATAAAAATAAAAAATAAAAAAAAAGCAAAATCGCAACGCGATTTAAGCAGCAGCAACAAAACAACAGCCACATATATGCTGCTTTATTCTTGTTCTTGTTAAGTATTTTTCTTCAATTTTTTTTTTTGGTATTTTCTTTTTTTTTAAACTGTACAACACACAAAATGCATCAGAATTAATAAAAAAGACAAAGAAAAACAAAGAAGAAGAATAAAACAATAAAGCAAAGAATAAGAAGAAGAGGAAGAAGAAGGGAGATCATGTACATAAAATTTACATATTTGAATATTTATGTAAATATGATGACGGCGTTCAAGTATTATGCGCGCATGTGTATCTGTCTGTCTGTGTGTGTGTGTGTGTGTGTGTGTGTGTGTGTGTATTTGCTTATTTGCGAGTTGTAAATTATGTTTTCAATAAGAACGAGAAACAAAATGAAAGCAAAAAAAAAGAAGCGAAACAGCGAAACGGAAAAAAAAGAAAAAAATCTTCTGTTAAAAAATGTTGACTGTACTTCTCTATGACGTGGCCATGCCTATGCATATGGATGAATGCATAAATATGCATTTTGAAAAAAGTACATAAAAAAACATTTTCGTCAAAAAAAAAAAAAAAACGAAAATTTTTTGCACCCCAGTTAAATTTCGTGCGAATAATTTTGGTTAGTTTTAAAATTTTCTGACAGAAAATTTTTAGAGCGTCTCAACAAAAGTATAGAAATGTTCAGAATTGTTCCAGTTAAGACAACGCTTTAAATATGAATGACCTTGATGAAGTTTTACTTGTGGCGCCAGGTAAAGAGAGCATTTACAGTTAATCAGTTCGCTTTGTGATTCTTTGATTTATTATAAAAAAGTCCAAGGAATAAAAAAGGAGCCACTACCAAACTAAATTTAGATAGAAAAATATATAAATAATCGTAACTCTTTAGAGATTCTTACAAAATAATTAAATATGAATTGAAATTGAATGGAAAGACAAAATAGAATCAGATGAAGTCAGGTTAAAAGTGTACGAAATAAAAACGTGAAATACGGCCATGACTGTTACTCGTTCAACGACTTTTTCTCGCTTTAACACTTGATCAGTAAAAAATCATTCTTTATCTTTTAATTTTATCAGTTTAGTTCGTTTTCGTTCTAATCGCTTCAACACATTTTTATTACCAGTCCCATTTTCTATACCTTTACTTTCTTCGTTAATTTAATTTATTTTTTAATCATCCCGTTTTAATTCCGATATAATGAGAACTTTTTCAGAAAGCAGCGAAGATGTTCCATCGCAAGAATTTCACTATTTCAAATAAAAAATAAAGTAAATGAAGATGAAGATTTTTGAAATTATGGGGGCTGCTAAACCAGAGAATTATTCAATGATTGAGCCATTAAAATAAATGTTCAGATTTAGATTCAGATCTAAAAGAAAATAACAATAGAAAAAAGGTCCATTTTAAAAGGGCGCAGCTTTATTGATGCCCGTTCCAGAGAGCACTCTGTTTTTTTTTTTTTTTGTTTTGGACCATAAATCGCTTTTCAAAATCCCTTGTCGTTGTTTCAAAATTTTTTTTTTGTTATATTAGGGGATTTACGCCGCCATTTTCTGAGTTAATAATGAAAGAGAATGAATCAGAGAACAAGTAAAAACAAAGAAGAACAGAACTCACTTAACTTGTACTACTCTTTGTCTCCACGGTGTTGCCATTCATTTAAACTTTGAAATTTTATAATTTCTTAGGTTTTCTTTTCCATTTTTTTTTCTTTCTTTTTGATTATTTTTGATTGTTTTTTGAAATTTATCTTTTCACCCAGTTTAATGTTTGATGGTTAGAGTTTTAAGGGCCATCAAACATGGTTTGAGTTTATAATGGGTTTAAGGCAACTATTCAAGTTATAAGGTAAGGCGAGATGTGGTGAGATGGGAAGGGCCTGAATGTAACGGTGCTTGAAAATGTGGTTTTGCTTGCTTGCTTTTAAAGAACAATTTCTGGCTTAAAATTTTCAACTTTTTCATTTTTTGCTTTCTTTCTTTCATTGTCATTGTTATAATAATTGTTATTGTTGTTATTGTTGTTGTTATTGTTGTTGCTGTAATTATTATCTATCATACAGAAACATGTTTGTAATTCATTGTCTTCGATTAATTTTGGTTTTCTTTTTCTCTGTTTGCTATTACAATTCTTTTTTTTGTTAATTTTGGTTTTGCGTTTCTCTTCTTCTTTATGGTTTTTCGTTTTATTGCGTTTTTAAAGCACAAAGAAAAACATTTGTTGGAATATCTGGTTGTTGTTGCTTTTGCTCAATAACTTCGCGCGAATGTGCCGTTACATTAACCTTCCTCATTTTTCTTCTTGTTGTTGGTTTTGTTCTCTTTATTTTCTTAATTTATTATTATTATTTTTTGCTTCATTTCTTTATGTTATTTTGTTTAAATTTGTTTTTGTAATAATTTATTTATTTATTTCATTTTATATAAATTCTGTAGTTTGCATTGAAACAAAACTTTGCACATTTTTTTTACGTGCTTTGTTTTATATATTTAATGCGTCGCTGCTGCTGCTTCTCTTCTCTTCTTTTCTTTCTTTCTTTCTTTCTTTTTTTTTTGCTTGTTACTTTTATGCGTGCGTCCTTGCGTCCGCCCGTTTATGCCCGATAAGATAAATAATAATTATGTTTATATTAATGTTGTTATTATATAGTTGCAATAATTATTATTACAATGGCAACAACAACAACAACACCAATGATGATGATGATGATGATGATGATGATGATAATAATAATAATTTCACAACAACAGGAGAAATAACAATGATATCGCTTGAAAAGTGATTGAATTTATTAACATTCTAATGTATAGTATGTGCTATCTCTATCTATCTATCTATCTCTTTCTGACTTTGTTTTTATATATTTATCTCTTTTGCTCTCTGTCTACCTCTCTCCCTCTATCTATATATTTATCTATTTATCTATCTATCTCTCTTTCTCTAGCGTTTTAATTTTTCCAATTAAAACGTGCTAATTTATCTAAATGAAAAAGAAGCTGAAAAACGAAACAAAAAAAAAACCTTAAAAATAAAGGAATAATATCACAATTTTGTGTCTCACATGGATTTTCTTTCAAAGGCCCGATGTGTTTTCTCTATGACTGTTACTGGTGTTTTGTTGTTGCTGCTGTTGCTGTTGTTTTGTTGTTGCACTTCTTCTTCTTCTTCTTTGGACTACATTCTTCAAAAGGATATTTGTCCATCAGTCCTTCCATACGAGATTGTGTTTTTATAGTAAATCGTATCAAATTAAAACGACTTCAATTTGTTAAGTCCTTCAAAATGTTTCATTACGTTTGTCACAATATTGATTGTGATTTTGTGATTTTGTGATTGTGATTGTGGTGACATAAATTGCAAACTTTCGCCCAGATTTTTTTACTTAACATTGTTCGTTGTGCGTGACAGAACCACAAGCAAGAGAAACAAAAACAAAACCAAAAAAAAAAAAAATGAACTTTGTTTTTGATGTATGAAAAAAAAGTAAAAATTAAGAAGAACAAGAAGTAAAAATAAATCCATATAACGGTAAATTTTTCTTCTTCATCATCATCACAATCATCTTAAATTTTCTTGTTTATTATAATTCTTCTTGTTTTCTTATCTTTCAGTTTTCAGTTTTCTTTTGTAAATATTTACGTGACCAAAAAAAAAAAAAACAAGAAAGGGGAAATGAGAAATGCTCATTCGTTGTTACATTTTAATGCTCTTACAAAATAGAAACGAACGTTAATTTAAGCGTCTTTGCCTGATTTCCTTCCTTGTCCAAAAAAGAATAACCAAAAGAAAAAAAAACGGCACGTAATTTACGTTTTGAGTTTGCTCTATCTCTCTCTTTTCTCTCTCTCTCTCGTGTCGTGTGTTGTGTGTGTGTGTGTGTGTGTGTGTGTGTGTGTGTGTGTGTGTGTGGTGTGTGTGTGTGTGTGTGTGTGTGTGTTTGTTTTTGTTTTTGTGTTTCTTTTGGTTCTTCTAAAAAGTAGCTTTGATTTTTGATTCTGGTTCCGCATTGCTGCTGTTGTTGTTGCTCTTCTTCTTCTTCTTCTTCTTCTTCTTCTTCTTTTGTTGTTGTTGTTGTTGTTGTGTTGTTGTTGTTGTTGTTGTTGTTGCTGCTGCTGCTGCTGCTGTGCTGTGCTTGTCTTCTTGTTGTTGTTGTTACATTTTATACATTATCATCATCGTTATTGTCGTACATTCTCGAGCGCCACTTTTTTGGGGCATCACGCATCATGCACCGTGATGTTCCTTTCTTTTGCTAAACTAAGGTCTTGTTTTTTTTTTTTTATATAAATATTTTTCTTATTTAAAAACTTGAAAGATTTCTTTTCTAGTCCTTTTTGTCTTCTCTGTTTGCCTCTGCTTTATATGAGACCATTTTATCGAAGATTTCTTCCTGCTTTCCTTCCTTGTAAAAGTATCAGATTGAACGAATTTTTGCTACTTTTTCTTTCCTCCTCTTTTTATGTGGTACTTTCTCTTTTAATGAATTAGAATGAATGACTTATAAGAGATAAGTGAGAGGAAGAGAGGCATCATATCGATTTACATATTTTGAGTTTCTCCTTCTTTCTCCTTCTTTCTCCTTCTATCCTTTTTATATTAAGGACATTTCAAAATTTTGTAGAAATTTTGTTTCCCCCCGGCATCCTAATTGGCGGCCTGACATTCATTAGAGAAGCATAGCGCCACATTTTGCATCGCATTTGAAAGTTTCACTCGAAACTGATTTAAGTGTTGTATACTTAAAAATGGTACTGGTTTGACAACTGCTTTTCCCTTTTTTACTTTTACAACTATCTTCCAATTTAAAGCCCGTATTGTATCTTATGTACGAAGCTTAACCTTTGGTATCCAGGTTTGGAGCCTTACCATAACTTCTTGGCTTAGTTTGGTTAGCTCAATAGGCCTAGCCAGTTACCCATTTTATTCGTGAAATGGGACCTTGCAATACAGGCACGTAATACGTTTGAGCGAGCATCGCCTGTGATATGGGTACCACAGATCCCACGAAGGCAGCCTCAAAATCATCCGAGGGGCTTTAACATAAACCTGGTGATCCCGTGGTACCAAATTACATCTTTGGTCCAATCTCGTGACTCATAACGCCCTCTGATGTCTGGCAACATCAACGACCATATCATGAGCCACTCTCAGTTGAGCAGGTGCTTCCCGGGACTGGTTGTCCTCACGGACAAACAGTAGACTGACAGACAGACAGAGAGAGAGAGAGAGGGAGAGAGAGAGGGAGAGGGAGAGAGAGGGGAGTGAGAGGGAGAGAGAGGAAAGAATTGCAGAATAAGCAGAAGAAGAAGAGAATCTCAAGATCATTCAAGTAGTGCAACGCCGCTATAACATTGATCTTGTTTTTATTGTTTATGTATTTGATAATAATTTTGTTGTTGATGCTGTTGCTGATGTTGTTGCTCGCATGTTCGTTGTTTCTGTTTCTGTTTCTGTTTCTGTTCCTGTTCCTTTTCCTTTTATATTTTCTTTTAATATTCGTATGCATTGTTGTTGTTGCATGCGCATGTTGATAATTTCACCTAAATTTTTCAAATACGAAAATACAAGACTTGAGAGCAGTTCAATTCAGTTCAGTTCATTTAATTTCATTGTAACATTTTATGTTATTTTTGTTTTTTATATAAATTACTCCTCCCAAAATTATTGATAATCATCTCTCATGGAAGAAGCAGTAAAAACCAAAATGATGGTATACAAGAAAATTGTAATATCGCTTGTTGGGTTCATTCGCAATTAATGTTTCTTAGCAAACTCAGCCATCACGTGTAACGTCTCCTGCAACATCTCATGCAACGTTTAATATTTAATAATATCATTGCAACGATATTAAACTATCACAGTGATAGAGGAAAATAATCAATGAAAAGAACAAGCAGTGCAAGATTAAAATGAAAGTTTGTCATTCATATGAAAAGTTTGTTGTTGTTTTTGTTTATATCATTAAAATATTTATATTGCATCGGATCGTATCTTGTTGTGTGGTGTGGTGTGTGTGTGTGTGTGTGTGTGTGTGTGTGTGTTGTGTGTGTGTGTGTGTGTGTGTGTGTGTGTGTGTGTGGTGTGTGTGTGTGTGTGGTGTGTGTGTGTGTGTGTGTGTGTGTGTGTGTGTGTGTGTGTGTGTGTGTGTGTGTTCGCTTATTGATAAAAAAATCAATTATTGAACTCTGTTCCATTTTTAAACAAAGCCGTTTTTTTAAAGCAAAAAAAAAAAAAAAAGAAAAATAGCATGATCAGTTTGGTTGGTTTTAAGTAACCACCAGAAAATAATTCAAGAACAAATTGTTTTTTTATTGTTGTTGCTTTTTTAAAATTATATAGATGTCCATCCATTCATCCATCCATCCATCCTCCAACCGTCCATCCATTCCCATCCACATCCATCCATCCATCCATCCATCCATCCATCCATCCATCCATCCATCCAACCGTCCATCCATTTGTCCATCCGTCCATCCATCTGTTCATCCCTTCATCCATGTTACAAAAATCTAACCATGAAATTTCTGATGGTAAATGGATTTTTATTCCCAAGGAAAAAAAAATTTGTATTGCGAAATAATTGGAAGCTCATGACCATAACAGAACGCCCATGACTTTTTCTTTAACTAAAAAAACAAAAAAAATTTTTGATTAGAAAAAATTGCTCATTCTTCTTTCATGATTTTTTCTTAATTTATTTTTTGTTTTTTTTTTTTTTTAAAGAAAAAATCGCTTAATATTTTTATTTTTACATAAGAAATTTCCAAAAGTAAAAAGAAATTAAGATACGAATAGAAGAGTTTTCCTTCTTTTTTGGCAGCCTCTTTCTTGTCCCTTGTTTTCAAAATTGTGTTTTAGTTTTAAGTGTCCGGTGTTTGAGATATTTTTATAAGAAGTATTCATTCTCTACTTATAAATTCTTCTTTTATTTCATATTTTTGTAAAATTTGTGTATTTGAAGTACAAACACACAAAAAGAATGAAAGAAAGAAAGAAAGAAAGGAACAAAGGAAAAACAAAGAGGGAAAATGAAAATAATAAAAAAAAAAAAAAAGAAATTCACCAAATTTTGTGCATAATATAAATCGTATAAATAAATACAATAACAATAAAAATGTATCAACAGAAATTAATAATCTTAATATTTTTTTGTTTTGTTTTGTTTTGTTTTGTTTTGTTTTGTTTTATTAGTATTTTGAATGTTGTTGCCGACGTCGTTTTCATGTCATTCAACTTTAATTTTATTTATAAATTGTTTCTTCTCATTCTCTTCTAATCATTGCAAGCATGATAAATATAATGATAATGATAATGACAAGTACGAATGAAAATTATCGTAATATAAAATAAAAATCAAACAATACAAATTTTTCGAATTCAATCATAATGATAAAATTGATAAAAAAAAAAATTTAAAATAATGCAAGAAAAGTTTGCCCAAACACAATTTTAATTTAATAAATGGCTGGGCGCCCTCTGGCGTTAGATTATTACAATATTTTAATTTGATTTGCATTTGCATTTGCAAGAATGAATTTAAGAAGAATAACTCTTCTTGTTCTTTTTCCTCTTCTGGATGACTGACTTTCATGTGGTTTTTTTTGTTTTTTTTTTTTTTTTTTTTTTGATACATTTGTAAGGTGCAAAGGTAAATCTGATGGTATAATTTTGATTATAAGGAGAAGTAATATACGCGCTGCTATAGAAAAGTCACTTTACAAAGGCCGCTTACAAACCTACCTACACATCCCTCATCTCCATCACTTCTTTCACTGTCTCACAGCAAACATAGTACTTGTCTGATAATTATTTGATTGTTACGCCTACAATAATTGTAAAGAAGCCCTTACTATTAATTTCTTCTCATATAGTATTAATAGAATTATTATTATATGCTTGAATAAATTTATGTAATATATTTAAAGTATGTATAATTATCCAAAATGAAGTAATGATTAATTTGCCTATCATCGATTTCATTTATTTTGTGAGGTATTTATATGAAAATGCTTTTTATTGATGGAATTCTTAAGTATAAAATGAAAATTGGCAACATTGCAAGAACATTTGTATGTTTAGCAACAATGTTGCTAAGATCAGACGTTTCATGTCTTTCAGGGCGATTAAATGGTTTTTTTTTTGTTTTGTCCTCTTATGATTTATTTAAAATAAAAATGTACAAATGTGTTTATATTTGTGGAGAGAGAAAGAGTGAGAAAAAGTGAGAAAGAAGACGGTTAGTAGGTATAGGCAGAGGTAGATGTTGGAATAAAAGCAATATCAACATTAATTGTTAATTGTTTTTTAAAAGTTTTAGCAATAGACTTGCATTCAAACAACAAATTTTATACATTTATTACAAAATTAATTAATTTTCAGTTTTCAGATGATACGCAACGCAACGGCCACATATAAACACAATTAGTATAAATGTTGTTGAATGTTGTTGTTGTTGAATATTGTTGTTGTTTTTGAATATTGTTGTTGTTGAATATTATTATTATTATTATTATTATTATTATTATTATTATTATTATTATTATTATTATTATTATTATTATTATTATTATTGTTTTTGTTGTTGTTGTTTCTGAACGTTGTGGTTGCTGGCATTGGATATTTACTTTCACATTTCTTCCTTCATAATTTATTTATATTTTATGTATCTGCGTATGTGAATGAATGAACGCTTCTAATTCATCACCGTGTCTCCCTCTTTCTCTCTCTCCCTTTCTTTACTTGCTTCCAGTTCTTTAGATTTTTGTATCATTTGTATGTTGTTGTTGTTGTTCTTCTTCTTCTTCTTGTAACACATGGATTTATGTATTCAATATTGACGGGCAAAATGCATATGTAAATATTCTCAATTTTATTGTTGTTGTTGTTGTTGTTGTTGTTGTTGTTGTTGTTGTTGTGCTCCTGCTACTTAGATTATAGGAAATATATTTATATATAGAGTTTTGTATGATAAGTCGTTTTTGTATAGTAAACGAAATTCCCAATAAAGCATTTTAATTGAAAATGTTTCAAGACATCAAAAATAAAAGAAGTATAAAGAAAAGACAGAAGGGAAAAGAATGGAAATGAAAGCTGTATGCTGGAAAGAGATAGAGAAGCATGTTACAATTCAATTAAAATGTATTTTCTTCTCTATATCGTTCGCTCTTTTATCTTTTATCTTGAGCATTATGTTGTTGCTGTTATTGCTGCTGTTGCTGTTCTATGGCATTTTCTTCTTTATTTTTTGTTATTGTTATTGTTAATGTTCTTGTTCTTCTTTTTTTCATGTATCTAAAATACGTAATTGAAAATTGTGAAAGACAACAAGATGAAATAATTTAAAGGAGCAGCAACAACATTCATGATAATAATAATAATAATAATAATATAATAATAATAATAAAGGCCATGTGGGAGGGAGAACATTCTCAAAGTCCATTTAACAATTTCATTTTTCCTTTTTTTTTTTTTTTTTGTACCAAACATTGTTAAAAACACTTAAGATACAAAATCATTTTCAACCACAATAAATAAATCAATATAAAGGAGAGGAAGAGCAAGAGCAAGAAAAACACACGTATTAAATGATTTATAGAATTTGTTGTTATTTACTTTTTTTTCATTTACTTTTCCGTTGTCTTTAACCCCTTGCAATTTCTTTCTGAAGCATTTTAAATGATAATTTCTGGTTTCTGATTTTTTGGAATTTAAAATTATTTTCAAGAAACAACAATAAAAAAAAAGAAGAAAATTAAGCAAATCAAACAAAATGGCAAAAGTTTAAACAACAATAAAACATTTGTAATAATTGCATTCTCTGAGATAAACATTCGATATGAATGGTATGATGAGAATCAAAGAAAGAAGAAAGGAGAAAGGAAAGAGTGAATTTTTTTCAGTGAATATTTTTACAGGCTTTACGGCAAAATTAAGGACTTGATGTAGATCAAGCCCTAGAATCTAGAATTCCACAAATAAAACTGTTTATCGAAGGTAAAGGAATGGGAACATCTTGTCACCAAAATTGAGGAATTGGAATATACGATTTAAAGACACAGGATGCCACTACGACCCTATGATCTTACGATTTACAGATCGACAAAATAATCCACTTGGAGTTAAAAATAAATCCAAATAAGTAAAACTATTAAGAGTAGGACGTAAAGGAATGGGAGCATCTTATCACTAAAATTGAGGACCCTGCAATATATGATCTAAGGATGCAAGAAGATGCCGCGTCTCTACGATCTTACGATTTACAGATCGACAAAATAATCTAGGATGAGTTAAAAATAAATCCAAATAAGTAAAACTATTTAGAGTCGAAAATAAAGGAATCGGTGAATGGTTGTCACAATAACCCACCATATTTTAACAAATATTCTCCACGGGAAGAATAGGAAATAGGAAAAATGATAGGAAAAAAATATGTAAACAGAGTTTCGGAAGCATGATTATCAGTATTTTAAATTTCTCAAGAAAAAATAAATATATAATAAACAGACATCAAGAAAATTGGGGAATTCTGGATGAATCATGAACTTGTATCAATATGAACATTAAAGTTCACAATTCTTGGGGAATATCACCGTCTCCGATGATCCTTCAATGCTAACTATGTTGTTCATAGTAAAATTTTTCCAAAACTTTGAAATTTCGGATCCAATTGAAGATTTTCGATCTAAAGCTCAGAATTTCAAATTAATTTGATTTATATTTAAAAAATATAGTTTCATTCTGATCGTTTAGAGTTTTAATGCTTGTTTTTTTAAAAGTCAATGTTTAATTGAAAAAACTGCATCGCACAATTGATCGGTAAACTGTCAAACGAAGCGGTCAAACAAAACAAATCGGGGATAAACTCAAATTTCAGGTCCAATGTTAATATTTAAATGGAAACAAAGAATAATTTTTGTTGTTGTTGTTGTTGTTGTTGTTGTGTTGTCGCCGCCGTCGTCGTCGCCAACGCCATAATGAAAACAAAAAAGTGAAAGTTTTTGTTGCTTGATTTCTTCATCTACCTTCTTTACTTTAAAAATTTCAATTTTCGCGTTGTATTTTTATTACCAAAAATTTTTCTTCACTTTTTCAGTTCCCCCATACAAAATTATGAATAATCTCTCCTTTCGCTTTGAATTTACCACTTTGAGTTCGTTCTTCTTGCTTCTGCGTGCATTACTGTTACTTTTGTTTGTTTGATGTGTTGGCTGTTGCTGATGTTGTTCTTATTGTTCTTGATGTTATTGTTATTGTTTTTCTTCTTCTTCTTCCTCCTCCTCCTTCTCCTCTTCTTCTTCTTCTTCTTCTTCTTCTTCTTCTTGCTTGCTGCTGCTGCTGCTGCTGCTGCTGTTGTTGTTGTTGTTGTTTGTTGTTGTTGTTGTTGTTACTTGACTATTTCATTCAAACATAATTTGTTTATAAATTATTCACCTAAAAAAGAATACAAAAATTATAACAAAACAAGTCTATTTATATATGAACAATGTGTGCGAAATAGAGAGGAGGGAACAAAAAAAAAAGAAAAAGAAGGAGAAACAAAAATTTAAACTTTGTACGAGTTTTTCTTTGCTTTTCATTTTTTACGATTTTGTTTTATTTTGTTGTTGTTGTTTGTTTGTTTGTTTGTTGGTTTGTTTGTTTGTTATTAATCGTTAGTTTTTACTTGGTTGGTTGTTTGGAACTTTGCCATATGCACGCACAAAGCAGTTAGGAAATATGCATGTACATATGGATAAACGGACAGACAAACGGACAGATATATACAAATAAATGCATTTTCTCACACTAACTTGTTAAATGTTAACTTTTTAAACAACAACAACAAC
Source organism: Melophagus ovinus (assembly GCA_023089585.1). NCBI lineage: Eukaryota > Metazoa > Arthropoda > Insecta > Diptera > Hippoboscidae > Melophagus > Melophagus ovinus. The sequence goes on along the minus strand of JAKKIB010000176.1, from coordinate 5,234,478 downwards.
AGTAACAACAATAACAACAATAACAACAATAACAACAAAACAAAAAAAAATGTAACTAAAACAAAAGTGAAACACAGAAAAAAAATACTGAAAACTACTAAAACTGGCAAAATTTGGGTCAAGTCAAGTAACTTTTACTGAAAAAACCAAAAAAAAAAAAATTTAAAAAATTAAAAAAAATTGACAAAAATATGAAACATGCGAAAAAAAAATGAAAAAAAAAAAACCAAAAAGAACCAGAAAAAAATAATAAAAAGTTAATCAACAAACAACGAACAAAAAAAAATAAGTTGGTGCAGCATATAAAATTTTTTTTATATTTTGTAAAAGATTTTTTTTTACTAAATTTTAAAAAAAAATTTTTTTTAAATATATTTTTTAATGCCATTTATGTTGTTGTTGTTGTGTTGTTGTTGTTGTTGTTGTTGTTGTTGTTGTTGTTGTTGCTTCATTTGGAATTTTTTTTTCAATTAATTTGAAAAAACAGAAAAAATACAAGTAAATTGCAGAAATATCGATACGTTACGCGATTTGAATGTTACAACAGAATTATCTTTATTTCTTTTTATAACCATTTGTTATCTCTTTCTATCATTTGATAATCCTTTTACCCGCATTGTAATTATCAAACAAATTGTTTTTCTGCTTTTCTGTTTTTTTTCTTCTCTTTTTCTTTTTTTTTTGTTTTTCTGTTTTTGATTTTGTGTTTGTTGTTTTTTGATATAATTAATTGAAATTTTTGAGCAAAGAGCAAGCAGCAAGCAGCAAGTAGCAAGTAGCAAGTAGCAAAGCAGCAAATCCACTTGATGTTGCATTAAAAATTAAATTGTAAAAATAAATAACACCAACAACAACAAAATTGTCGTTTTCATATAAAACCAGAAAAAAATATGCCCGTTTACTTTTTTCTGTTCTTTTTTTTTTTTTTTTTTTGTTTGTTTTATACTCACCACCCCAAAGTTTAAGGTTATACTCATTTTGTCATTATGTTTGTAATGTCTAAAAGGAAGTAGTGCTGTCGCAGATTTTATAGGTAGTGGTGGGAAAGGACAGGAAAAGATAAGAAAATTTATACTTTTGAGTTGCTTATGATGAATCATTGATATATTTTAGGAGGATTTATTTTACGGGTTTCTAAGGAAGACACAGGGCATGGTTGGTCAAAAGCTGCAGAAGCTTACAAAGTTTATAAAGTTTGGAAACATTTGTTCTACAACCAGTGAATTGTGTAATGTCGTATATTCAAAAATAAAAAACCGTTATAATACTGGGAAGAAGGCATCCAAAAACAAAACGAAAAATTTAACGATTCCTTTTCAAATTTTGTGTATGGGCTTGATAACGGAAATTGATTGTCCCCAAATAAAACAAAAAGCAAAACAAAAAAAAAAAATGTATGAAAACATTTAAAAAAAAAAATCCCAACTTAATTGAATTTTGAATGGGTTTTATCATTCCTTTAGGATTATAGCACCACACGAAAAGTGGCAACACTGTAAATTATTCATTAATTAGCAGCAGAATGGACAGATAATAATTTAAACAGTATCCAAAGTTTATCTCAGAAAATGAACGGTTTGGTAGAATTAAACAAACATTAAGATGAGTCTATTTCTAAGTATAATGCACTTGCGAACCCGTACACGAACCCGTACACGAACCCGTACATGAACGCGAACGCTAATGCGAACACGGTCCAAGATCCGGATATGCTTAAAATTTTATTACAACACAAGAAAAATCTGTGGCATAATGTTGTAATAGAAGCATAATAAACAGAAGAGATGAGCGGAGGCCGATACACTTGTGATTCACTTCAGAGAAATGTCAAATTGAAATAGTAAATAAATGAGGCGTAACGGTAAAATGTCGGTACAATATACGCAGGCTATTATATATTTTCAATGTCCCTCTTTCAAACAAAAAAAATTCCACCTTTCTCCTATTTCTCTACCTCTCTATCTCTATCTCTATCTCTCTCTCTATCTCTCTCTCTATCTCTCTCTCTATCTCACTCTATCTCACTCTATCTCACTCTATCTCACTCTTTCTCCTACTTCTTTCTTTTACTGCATGTATCTTGTACCCACTTTCTATCCACCGTCGTTTCGCTGTGCATTGTTGCCGCGTGAGTTTTATGATGTACAATGATTTATTAGAGTTGTGATGATACAGAATATACTTCAAATGAATTTAATTTGTAGTTGTATATGTGTGTGGACAATATTAACTAAAATTAAATTTGGGAAAGATTGGGTGAGATGTGAGGTAGTGGTGATGATATGGACAATAATGTATAATTTAATGTAAGAATTGTATGTATAAGAAATATATATTGACCAAATAAAGAATCCATAAAATAATTAATATTAATATATTTAATAATTCAATAAAATAATAATAAAATAACATAATAATAATAATAATAAAATAATAATAATAATAAATAATAATAATAATAATAATAATAATAATATATAATAATAATAATAATATAATATAATAATAATAATAATAATAATATAAAATAAAAACAAAAGCACAACAAAAATAAAAAAAAAAATTAAAGCAACAAAGAAAAAAAAACGCATTCACATACTTGGCTCACAAGAGTCGGCACAGCAATTCAATTTGTTGTTGCTTTTAATAAATTTAGATGAAATTTATTAATAAAATAAAATTATTAATATAACCGAGAAAACAGAAAAAGAAAAATAAATACGTAAATAAATAAATAAATAAATAATAAAAAAGACGTACAAAAATGTAAAAGAAAAAGCAAGAAAAAGAAAACTACTTAAATGATGTAAAAGAGATAAAGAGAAATAAAGAGACAAACGGCGGCTGCTAAAAGACAAATAATTTATTTATTATTATTTTTATTACTATTGTTGTTGTTATTGTTGTTGTTATTGTTGTTGCTATTTAGCTGACAATGACTCATAAAGAATCGAGTAATCATGACACCATCGTGCGGCATTCTGCCTTTTTGTTTGTCACAGGCATATCCGTTAACAGTTACACTTTTCTTCTTCTTCTTCTTCTTCTTCTTCTTCTTCTTTTACCTCTACATCTACTTCTTTCAATAAAAAACTGAAGTACTGTACCAAATGAAGTTTTAATTCCTGTCGTCATTATTTATTTAATTTTTTTTTGTTCAAATTTAATTCCAAAATAAAATTTGAAATATATGAAAAAAAAAAAATTTGACATAACACCTGGATTTGCATGGACTTCATTTATATTGAAACTTGAATGACTTGGAATTATCATGTTAGAATTTTGTTAATCTAAATAAGATTAAATCGAATGATTATCAAATTTTTCAGGATTTTTTTTGTTTACAAGTAAGAAAATTATATTTGCCAAAAGGCTAAAATTTGGATATACCCAACCACAATCTCTCACACTCATACACCATGATATTGCGTTTCAAAGGCGGGGGGCCCCACTTAGTTATTTTTTAGTCTTTAAAAAAGTTCAACATAAAAAAGTGAAAATTTGATATTGCATAATATCGCTTAGGTGTAAACGACTCTCATGCTGTTTGAACAGATCTTGAAGACAAATGAATGACCGGCCTTATAAAATTTCAAAATATTTATCTTTTTACAGTTTACATGTAAAGCTCACAAAATCATCAAACTTTGTGCTCATTGCTTAAAGAAATAGAGATGTTCTTAGTTAATGTTGCATTGTGTGCGTGTCCGTCCTACGATAGATTTTTTTCCATTTTTGCCATTAGCAAAATTTGTCTTTAAGAATTTTTAATATTTTTGCCAAATTTAAACTTGATACTATGTCTAATTTTACGGCCACTAGACAGACAGAACATGAACAAATGGATTAGATAAATACACAAACAGACAGACAGGCAGACAGACAGACAGACAGACAGACAGACAGACAGACAGACAGACAGACAGACAGAAGACAGACAGACAGACAGACCAGACAGACAGACAGGACAGCAGCAGCAGACAGCAGGACAGCAGCGCAGGCAGGCAGGCAGGCAGGACAGGCAGGCGGAGGCAGGCAGGCAGGCAGGCAGGCAGCAGGCAGGCAGGCAGGCAGGCAGGCAGGCAGGCAGGCAGGCAGCAGGCAGAGCAGGCAGAGCAGGCAGGCAGGCAGCAGGCAGGCAGGCAGGCAGCAGGCAGGCAGCAGCAGCAGGCAGGCAGCAGGCAGAAGCAGGCAGCAGGCAGCAGACAGGACAGAAGGCAGGACAGGCAGACAGAGCGAAGGCAGCGACAGCAGCAGACAGGCAGACAGAGCAGACAGGCAGACAGGCAGACAGGCAGCAGGCAGACAGCAGAGCAGGCAGCAGACAGGACAGAGCAGCAGAGACAGGCAGAGCAGACAGCAGACAGGCAGGCAGGAACAGCGAGGCAGACAGGCAGAGACAGGCAGCAGGCAGACAGACAGAGCAGGCAGACAGGCAGACAGACAGCAGCACAGCAGACAGACAAGCAGCAAGACAG
>JAKKIB010000176.1:5195000-5225000 GCA_023089585.1 Melophagus ovinus | reverse complement strand
ACCCTGACTCCTTGTTCCCCTGACTTTCAACATCCCTGCTTTTCTGTTTCTCTGCCTTTCTGTATCGCTGCTTTCCTGTCTTCCTGGTTTCCCGCTTCTCCGTTTTTCCGACTTCCTTTCTGTCTACCCGATTGTTTGCTTCCCTCTCTGTCTCCCTGCTAACCCGTCTGCCACCAGGCATGGCCACCGTTCATTTTGCATAATTGTCATCACTTTGTGACTACTGCATTCAACTGACAAATTTATTGGTTGTCTATCTTTTGTTGCATTGTTGCAATTCACTATTCTATATAAATATACATGCTGCATGTATATACATATATATACAGACAGACAGACAGACAGACAGACAGACACAAATAAATAAATATGTGGCAGCGCTTGGTGGGCCAACATTAAAATGTTGCCAAAAAGAAAAAAACCAAGAGGAGGAAAAATGCACTAGAACTCACTCATGCAAACCAAAAGCAATGCTGCTATCGTTGGCGTTGTTGTTGTTGTTGTTGTTGTTATTATTATTGTTGTTGTTGTTGTTCACAGTATTCTTAATAATACATTTATGTTCGTTCGTTTGATATTTCAATTTTTTTTTGTCAATTTTTTTTGTCAATTTCATTCTTTTTTTTTTGATTTTTTCTTTATTGTTTTTTTTAATGAAGGTGTTTTAGTTGTGCTTCAGTTGTTATTTAACTTAAATATCATGAAATGTATATACATTCAAGATTTTCCGCTAATTCCCTTCTGGTCTCCCTATCGTGTGATAGGGAGACCATTTTCATTTTCATTTTTATCTTCAACTTTCTTACATTGTTGGTTTCGTTGTATTTAAAATTATTTTACACAAATCGAAAATATAAAATGCTATTGAGATGTGCAACATTTCTCCTTTTTGTCTTTTTTCATCTTCTATTGTGTGTATCCACCTCTCTAACCATTTCTTAAGTGACAATGGGACAATGGAACAATCTTTTTTTTCTTTTTATTTCATATTTATTCGCATTTTTTATTTTTTATTTTTTAATTTTTATTTTGGTATTCTATCACTTTTGTATCACATAATTATGCCATTTATATATCTATCTCACTCATTCTTTCTGCACATATACATTTTGTGTGTTCGTGTATGTGTTTGTGCTTATAATAGCGTTTTCTTCTTCCTCCTTTTTTTTTGGTTTATCTATATAATTCTAAAGAAAATATATTCCTATCATATCAAGAATTTTTTATAATTTCATTTAATTTCTTTTTTACATAAAAAAAGAAAAATGCTAATACACCAAAAAAAAAAAAAAGAAAAATTTTAAATATATTTATTATTAGATTAAATTATACTGTCTAGAGGCCAATAAATATTATTTTGGATGATTGTAATTTTTTTTTATGATTATGATTATGATGATGATGATAATGATGATGATGATGATGATGTGGAGCCGAAGCCTACAAAGGGAGTGCATTTTTTTTTTATAATTTATGATTAATTTTGTATAATATAGCAACATTGTTGCTATACAAAAAATTTTTTTTACATTGTTGCCAATTTTCATTCTATAAAGTAAAATTTTGTTATATTTCCTTACATTTTAAATAAATTTAACTGCAAAAATAATTTCCAGTGAAAGAAAGCTCTTTGCTATTAATTGCAAAGTTATTTCTACCCTTTGACCTTACCCTAAGACATTAAGACATCTCTCTAATGATATTTCGAATTATTTTTTTTTCAATTTTATTAATAAGTTTTTGATGAAGTAAGAAACATGATTACAAGACTCGGACAGTTTTGATTATAGGAAACGACAAAGTTTTCATATATTTATTATTATTGTTTTTTACTAACGTTATTAAAGAAATATATTTTATATATATTTTCATAATAAACGATGAGAGTTGATGAGGATATTTCGAAGTTTTCGCCTTTTCTTTGCAAGAAAAAAACTAAATATAAATTAAATGTATATAGAAAATTTGGCGACATAAAAAAACTAAACTTGTGTTGTAGTTAGTTAATTTAGAAAAGAAAAAAAGTCACAGAAAATTTTAAATTATTATTAAAAAAAAATTATATAATTATTGTTGGTAATTTATAATACCAAAAATGTTGGGAATTTACAACTGTATAAAATTATGAGATAATTTATAACACCCATAAACTGAAAAGTGGTTCATGCAATAATTTAAAGTTTCGAAAAATAGGAATGAGGTAAACTCCTCTACCCTTTTAATTTTCTTTGTTTCTTATTAAACATTAAGTTGGAATTTTTTTTTATAAAATTCACCAAAATTTTTAGTTTAGTTTGTGTGTGTTGCTTTTATTTCAAATGATTCCATCTTGCATATTGAAATGTGTTCTACATTTCAATATTTACATATGCAACACAGCATTGTTATTGTTATTGCTGCTGCTAATTAATGTAAACATGTTCTTTTACAATGTTGCCAAATTTTCATTCATCTTATGTAATAATTTAATACCGTTATTATTGCTTCTGTGTGCGTTTCTTTTTTTTTGTTTGCTATAATAATCATGTTTAGCAACATTGTTGCTAAATTTATTGCAATTTTGTATATTTGGCAATTTTCATATTTTATGTTAATGCTTTGTTTCCTGACACACACACACACTTACAATAATCTCATAATAATAATAAAGTTTTTCTTTTATTTTCCCTTTATTTTTTAAAGTGTTATTTGTTTTTTTTTTTTTTTGGTTTGCTGTTCTCATTTTACAATGTTTACTAATTTTCTTACTTATGGTTTTTTTTCTTTGTTTTGTTTGTTTGTTTGTTTGTTTGTTCTTCACCAATTACATACAACAACATTACACATATTTCAAGTAACATCTACCTTTGTATGTAATTGCAACATAAATATATTTTAAAATAGCGTAGTAAACAAATAAGCAAAAAATAAAAATAAGCAAAAAATATAAAAATAAAAAAAAAACAAAAAAAAAACAAAAAAAACAAAAAACAAACAAACTTAATACAATGAAGGCAAGAACAACAAAAATCGTAAGAAAAAAAAAGAACAATAGTTGAAGAATTTTGGTTAATTAGTTAGACGGGCCAAAACTATTTTGCTGGTTATGTTCAGCAAGCAAACTATGGGCAAGGGGGGGGGGGGGGTACACTCATTTTGTTATAATGCCTAAAAGAAAGTATCAGAGACACACACCCTACAATATATACAACTATATTCCCATTATTGAGCAACTTTGTCTGTACGTCTGTCCAATTGTACAATTTTTTTTGTGTATTGAAATATTCTTTTGGTCGCAAAAAAAAGAAACTGATATTGTTTTTAAATTAATTAGAATTATGGGAATATTAACTGGTTGTTATTGAAAATGGATGAAATCGGTGAAAGTAAAGTTCACGATCACAATGCAGAATAAACTTAGAAAATAATTTGAAAATTTCATATTTTATATAAATTTTAAGGCAGTTATTCTAGAAGATTTGTATGAAAATCGTATGCTAATTGGGGCCCCATCTAACTGAAATTTTACAAAATTAAAATTTTTATTCCTTTTGTTAATATTTTCCATCCAAGACTCAAATTTTGCAAATGGAAAATTATGTACCACAAAATAAAGAAATATCCTTGGCCATGTCCCAACATAAAATTTTATACAACTTAATCTACATTTGATCTGTTTATATCATAATGTCTGTCTGTCTGTCTGTCTGTCTGGATGGTCGATGTCTTTGCAGTGGATTTAGCATCATAGTGAAATATAATTTTCTTGCTTGATCCTTTTTTTTAGTTTTTTTTTTTTTTTAATTTTGTTTTGTTTTGTTGTTTTCTTTCCTTCGTGTGGCTCTTTAATTGTGTCATTCAATTTTGCCATTTTTTCTATTTTTTAATATTTTAATAATTTTACGTCCATTCTTCTTTACTTATGCATTTTTTTCTTTTTTTCTTTTTTTCTTTTTTCTTTTTGCCCACTTTATGAGAGAAATAAAGATAATAGATAAAAAAAAAATAACAAAATGGAATGGCAAAGAATGGAAAAAAAATTATTGTTGTTAATGTCTCCATTAAAAATGTTCATTATTTTGTTAATTTGTATGTTAATGTTATAAAATTTTTGTTTGTTTGTCACAGAAATCTGAAATAACATAAAATTTCAATAAATGAATTTAAATAATTTTATAAAAATAATTGTACAAAACTCTCGCAGCTGCAATGAAAATATTACAAGTTTTAGCAATTGAAATATAAAGAAAATGAAAAAAAAATAAAAATAAAAATAAAAATAAAAAATAAAAATTAAATAAAAGAAATTTAATAAAATTAAAATTGAAAACTTCAAAGTGAATGACTTTGTTATGATTATAATTGAAAATAAATGGATTTCCATTAAAAATTGGGCAGAGAGTGGAGCGGAGCGAGCGTGTGCAAAAAAGTCTTTTAAGAAATGTAGAAAATGTAGGAAAACAAAAATCGATATTAATTAAATAAAATTAACGATTTTTATTTTTTCATCATTCAAAGTTTTGGGAGAGGTGGTGTATTTGTTTTGTCATTATGTTTGTAATATTTTAAAGGCAAACGCATCAGAGATTCTACAAAGTTTATAAATATCTTGATCGCCATCAAATTTTGAATGTATTTGAATATGCCTGTCTGTCTGTCTGTCTGTCTGTCTGTCTGTCTTCTGTTCTGTCTGTCTATCTGTCTGTCTGTCTGTGTGTCTATCTGTCTCTCTGTCCATATTACCGTCTGTTCATGTGTTATTATCATTTTTTTAGATGCCATATAAATTTTGAGATGTCAAGTTAAAAATTTGTCTGGCATATTGAAAAATTCCTTCTATGCAAATTGTTATTGAAAGTAAATTTATTTAATAATCATCTTTTTAATGATGTGATGATATTTATATAATTTCTTTGTTTTTTTTTTTTCTTTCATATTTAAAGGTGGTCCAATCGCAGCAGCAGCAGCCAGGCTTGTTGAATAAATCGAATGATGATTTACGCAGGAAACGTCCGGAAAATGCACGCCCAAATCATATTTTATTGTTTACCATCATTAATCCATTCTATCCCATAACAGTGGTAAGTACTTAACAAACAACAATTTACTTTAAACTTTATAAAAATCGTACTCGTTATTTCATTACAGCACTATACATTTTCCTGATTTTATTATTTATAATCTGAACTTTTCAGTTTATATATATCACAAAATTAGAAAATTACGAAGCAAAAAATATTGTTTTTTGTATAATTTAAAAAGGGTTTTCGGATTTGCTTCATAAAAATGAGACGTTTTATTTAGATGGTCAAATTTCAAAGCGAAGCTAAATTTCATATGAAAAATAAAAATAGTTCAAATTGGAAAAGGTTTTTTTATTTAAAGCCTTTAAAAAAGAAAAAAAAAACAGGAAACAGAAAACGTTATTTGGAAAAGGGATTGTAAAGTTTGTCCGTTTCCAAATATTTTTTCTTTGAATTAGATTTGGCTTTACGGCTAAAAAAAAAAAACGAGAAAAAATGCCTTGAACAAAATAACTGAAAAAATTGCTTGATAGCAAATTTACATGGACAAATTTCAAGCAAACGGACCAATGAGCCGACGGTAGAAACGGGGGCATGGACGAACAGACAAATCGCCTTAATCGTTGTGCATATTTTGCTTTGAGTTATGTTCGCACATGCCATTTTTCTAATCTTCCAACTTATTTACGTGATTTCTGGTTTCTTTGACATTTTACAATTTTTCCAATTTTTCCAATTTTGCCAATTTTCCCGAAATCGCTCAATTTCACACAAAGTTTTTAGCAAAAAATTTAAATTGACAATAATCATACTTGTATGAGAAATTTTCTGTTTAACTAGAGGGCGCTGCAAACAATTCCCATTCTTTGTATCTGTCGACATTTAACGGTACATGACATTTGCACTTAAGAAATATTATGAAAATTAGCAAAAGCAAAAAAAAAAAAAAAAAAAAAATAGAGAAAAAGCGTTTCCAAATTATGTAAAATTTCCATAAAAACGAATTGCTGCATAATTTATGTGTGTATTTATATGGATTGAAAGAATATTTTCATAGATTGTTTCGTGCCCTTTAGTGTATTCCACAAAATTTAAACTAGAAATTATTCGAAAAGTATATGTAAAGCAGCAAAAAATAGTAATAACAGAAAAAGGTAAACAAAAAGAGGAAGCAAAAAGAAAAAAAACGTTAATGTCTCATGACAACGGCACTTGACCAGATAAGTTTCTATGATGGTGGCATCAAATCCTTTTTTGCCATTTGTCTCCATTTTATCTATAACAAATGCAATTTCTCTCTCTCTCTCTCTCCCTTTCGGTCTTAATATTTCTCCTCATTGCATTTTCAGTACTATTTATTCATTAAACAGTTTAGTGCCATAATGTTTACATTTACATTTACATTTACATTGTTTTAAGTAAAATAATTTTCTTGTTTTTTTACTTAATTAATTTTTTTTTTAAAGAAGTACAAAAGAATTATTTGGTACTGGTATAAAACAAAAGTAATATAGTAACAAGTAGGAACTATATATAAAGTCGGCAAGAATCGACTCTTAACTGAACAAAATGATAAATTGTAACTTTTAAATTACTTGGAAATTATTTATAAAATACGTTGCTTGGTAGTAAAAACTTGTTGGAGCAAGACACTTAAGGTACCGAATTTCACTCAAATATTTCAAAAATTGCACTCTGTAACTTAATTATAACAAATTTACATGGACAGATGGACCGACAGACAGACAGCCAGACAGCCAGACAGCCAGACAGGCGAATGAACGAACAGAGGGATTTAAATTGAATCAGGAAATGATTCCGAGCCGATCGGTACAATATTAAAAATTGGGTTTATATTAACTTCCTCTAGATGTTACAAACATCCGCGTAAACTCATAATACCCCACCTTGTACGTACCACAAGCCAGTGGTACGTGGCGTTAGGTTATAATGACAGAGAACGGCGAAAAAGACCCGTGTACACATTTGTGTTGTAGAATTCATGAGAAAGGGAAGAGCAGAACTCAGGTAGTTTAAAAAATTGATAGCTCTCACAATACCTAAATAAGGGAAGGGGGGATACATAAATGTATCAAAATGTATGCTGAAAATGATTCTAAAGCGATGGCTTGATATATTTCAAATCATTTCCCTTTTGTGTCTCATACTGATCTCACTTACTTAACAAAGGCAAGTAATGCTGGGTTATTGGGTGGGGAGTGGATGGGATGGGTGTTGTGGGTGATGCATCGGTTTGGAAATATTGAACTATATTAAAAAGTAATAATGCAAAAAATTAAGTGACAAATGTGACAGTTTTTATGTTGAAATTAAGTATATGTGACTGGCAGGTTGTTGGCCTTAACTGCTGTCAAAATGTTTGAGTAGATGGTTGGGCGGGGAACAAGTAGTTAAAATTTTGTATGAAATGAATTTTATACGGATTTGCATACATTTTCGTTTTCTTTTCGCTTTCCATCGCTCTCTCTATCTCTCTCACTCACACTTATGAGAAATGTTTAGTATATGTTTGATTTCCTTTCCTTTCCATCTAAGCACCATGGTCGATCTTTCGCCTTTGGCGAGCAATGAGCAAAAAAAAAAATCATTAAATTTCACTTCAAAAAAACAGAGGTGTTCTCAATTTACGTTGTATTATGGGCGTGTCGTTCCATCGATTTGCTTCATTTTCACTATCAGCCATCGCACATGAACTTGCAATGTTTCTGCCAAATATCAAAATCATATCTGTTGTTTTTGCTACCGGGAGTATATTTACCACACCCAGACGGACGGACAGACATATCTAAATCTATTCATAATTGAATGCTGATAAATTCTGAATCTATCCAATGCCTTTTTTGTAGGTATTACAAACATAATGACAAAATGAATATACCGCCAATCTCTCTGGATGATGCTAATAAAAATAAAAGAAAATAAAAATTTTACTTGAGAAAAAAGTCAGCGATAATACTTATAAAATATATCTTGTAAAATTTATCTCTGTCAGTCTGTGTATATATATTTGTGTGTGTGTGTGTGTGTATGTATGTGTATGTGTGTATGTGCTTATAAAATGATATCGAAGAAAATAAGTTAAGATGGAAGGATAAAATAAGAATAAGAAGAAGAAGCAGTTTCGATAAGAAAGCAGTTTCAGTGCCAGTTTTATGCAAAAGTAAAATCAAAAAAAAAAAGCAATATAATAATAAAGTAGAATGAAATACAAAATACAAGTAAAGTTTTCAAAGTTAATTTAAAAAATATTGTACATATTTCGCATAAAAAGTGTAAACAGATTTTTTTTGTTGCATTCATTCAACCTTTGACATTGTGTTGTTGGGTTTGTTGCTGTTCACTTTTAATGCAAAATATTTAGAAAATTCGTTCAGAGTGTTGCACTTCTCTTCGTTATGCTTTATATATCCATTTTGTCATTATATTTGTTAAAGGAAGCTTAGGATTGATTCAGATATGTCTGCCTGTCTGTCTGTCTGTCCCTCTCTCTATGTGGGGTAAAATAAAATAAAAAAATTTTTTTTCATGGGATCAGGAAAAAAAAAGGAGAAATCGATTTGAAGTTTGGTAAAAATATTGGTAGTTCATATACGCTGGTTGTCACCTTAGAAGGCTCACGTCTTTTTTTTAAAGTAAAAATTTATAATTTTATCATTCATAACTTTTTAAAATACAAATAGATAGAAAGCTGAAATTTTTTTCAAATATTAAGGCCGTATTTATTTTACAAAGATCTGTATGAAAATCAAGGCAAATCGGCCATGTATGTCTAACCGAAATTCTGTAAAATCCAATTTTTAATTCTTTTTGTTTGATAGTTTCTATCTCAAGACTTACATTTTGCAAAGAGAAACCATTCACCCAAAAAATATTGAAAAATGGCCATGTCTACCGGAAATTATACAATTTTAAGTTATCCGTCTTAATCGTAAAGTGTAATGTCTAAGTTGCGAGATAAGGGTATATGCAAGATTTTTTGGCAAAAGCTAAATATAACTTTTCTTACATGTCCCTCCTGCCCCCATGTTTTTATTGTTGTCTCATGGGTTTGGTAACATGTAAGAAAAATGTAAAGAATCTTATTATAATTGTTGTTGTAGTAGTTGTTCTGATTATTATTGAAAATGTGTATTCCAACGATTTGTGTGGTAATTTTCAGTAAAAAGCCTTAGAGAATTTATAGTTGACAGTAAATGTTTGACAATGATTTTATGATAATTATTTGTTTTTGCTATTTACCTACTACCTACCATCATTCTTTCAATACCTTGATTAATGTAATAAATGATAAATAAATCGAGAAAGATTGTGTCACGTACATAAAGCAACTGGGTGAATGCCATTGCGGTATTACATAATAAAATTGAAGGCAAAAGATTTTTTTTTCTTTTAAAAATTTTCATTTTCATTTTTTTATTTCCCTTTAAAGATTTTTTTTTATATACTAATAAATAAACTTAAAAAAAAATGCAGTGAAGAGGGCTTCAAGGTAGAGAGAGAAACTATAAAAACCATAAAATGAAATAATTAAGCAAATTTCATTTATTTATTTATTTATTTTTTTTTTTGTATATTTTCTTTGCGATTTTTATAAAGACGAATTTTATTATGTAATTTTGTGACTTATCATTGCACGTTGGCGTAAAATTTCACAAAATATATTAAACTTAAATAAAGTTAAATGCCACTCTATGGTGGAAAAAAAAATGCCAAAAAATTAAGCATTAAGCAGTTAAATTAAAAGAAGAGTAAAATTTCATTAATATATATAATATATATATATATATTATATATATATATATATATATATATATATATTTTTTTGTTTGTTAACATTGAAAATTGTCGTAAAAAATTTGATACTTGATCATTAAGTTATCATCATCATTATCATTAAATAGCGTGATGATTGAAAGTTATTAATCTTGATTTATGAATTATTTTTTGTGCCAAATTTTGCCAAATTAAAGAACAGCAACGTCATCTCAATAGCGCCCCATTTTTTACCCAATAAATAGTTGACAAAATTTGTGAATACAATTAAATGTATTTTTGAAATATTTTCAAAGAAATTTTACAATTTTTGAATGACATTTCGTCCACCAGTTTAATGGGGTATCGTGGAAAGTAACTTATATCAAAATTATATATAACCTCTAATCTTATATTCTGTAAACTTTGGAATATAATTGAAATTAGGCATGCTGCTAATTTTCTCAAAATTTATTAATATGAGATTTTTGTTAAGATGGCTGTAACAACCTAACGGTAAAAAATTATTTTTGACGTTTATAGTTAAGTCTCCTCCCTCAACTAGTTGGGACATTTCCATCTAATTCATAATAAACTTACATATATTGAAGGCATGGCTAATAAACATTAGTTAATATTTTAGTTCAAAATTTTTAGTGCAAAATTTTCAGGGACCCAAATAAATTATTATTTGTTGTGGTCAGAATTTCATATAATTTTTTTTATTAGAATAATGGCATTGAATGGTTTTAGATTTTGATGTGGTTTGCCCGTCACGTTCTAAATTCTTAGAGAGCAATGTTTGGAATTATCTAAACTTGAAAAAAAAATTTAACGCTTTTGATGGGTTCTCTGATCCCAAAAACTTTTCTTATTCATCTTATACCTTCTCTGTAATTTTGTTGTTTCTGAAGTGAAAGTGCCACATTAACTTTGGATAGACATAGAAAGACAATTCCGAAAAATTAGACTTCCAATTTTTGGGCTTATTTTTTTTTTTTTTTGGTTTTTCTGGAAAGAGTTGGATTAATTTCTTCATAGCATATATATATATATATATCCCTATCTCTCTCTTTCTCCCTATTCGTCTATATGTTCCTTCCCCCTTGTAATACGCATTTTCTTTGGCATTTTACATAAATCATTCTCATCCATTCGTTGTAATTTTACATTAATAGACTTTTTTAATTGGTATTTTTACAACAATAATAACAACAACAATTACCGCAAAAACGAAAAAAGCAGAATAAACCAATGAAAACATGAAAACGATTTATCATTATCTATGTCAATAATTATGATAAAATAATAACGATGATGAATGATGATGATGATGTTGTTGATTGATGATGGCAAAACGTGCAAAAAAAAATGTATTTTTGGTTATAGTATTTTCTTCTGATTAGCACAAAATAACTGTCCAAATTCTCGTAAAGGCTACATCAGCCGTTATGATACGGGAAAAATGAAATGTGTGTATGAATAATCATAATGAAGAAGATAATATTAAAGACAATAATTCTGCCAATAACAGAGCAATATTAGCAGATATAAGAAGAAGATGTTAATAGTTGCCTAAGTTTCTAACGCGAGGCGGGAAGTATTTTCAAATGCATTTGGGGTTTGTAGGCCGATCAAATTGTTAAAAGACATTTATCATGGTATTTATGGTTTGGCTTGACTTGCATTGACATTACTTGACGTGGCTTGGCTTGACTTGACCTGGTTTGACTTGACATGGTTTGACTTGACTTGACCTGGTTTGACTTGACTTGACCTGGTTTGACTTGACTTGACCTGGTTTGACTTGACTTGACCTGGTTTGACTTGACTTGACCTGGTTTGACTTGACTTGACCTGGTTTGACTTGACTTGACCTGGTTTGACTTGACTTGACTGGACGTAGCTTGACTTGACTGGACGTAGCTTGACTTGACTGGACGTAGCTTGACTTGACTGGACGTAGCTTGACTTGACTGGACGTGGCTTGACTTGACTTGACTGGCTTGACTTGACTTGACCTGGCTTGACTGACTTGACCTGACTTGACCTGACTTGACCTGACTTGACCTGAGCTTGACCTGACTTGACCTGACTTGACCTGACTTGACCTGACTTGACCTGACTTGACTGTTACCTGACTTGACCTGACTTGACCTGACTTGACCTGACTTGACCTGACTTAACCTGACTTAACCTGACTTAACCTGACTTAACCTGACTTAACCTGACTTAACCTGACTTAACCTGACTTAACCTGACTTAACCTGACTTAACCTGACTTAACCTGACTTAACCTGACTTGACCTGGTTTGACTTGACTTGACCTGGTTTGACTTGACTTGACCTGGTTTGACTTGACTTGACTGGTCGTGGCTTGACTTGACTGGACGTGGCTTGACTTGACTGGACGTGGCTTGACTTGACTGGACGTGGCTTGACTTGACTTGACTTGACTTGACTGGCTTGACCTGGCTTGACTTGACTTGACCTGGTTGACTTGCTTGACTGGCTTGACTTGACTTGACCTGGTTTGACTTAACTTGACTTAGCTTGGCTTGATTTGGCCCTGCTTAACTTGGCTTAACTTGGCTTAACTTGACTTAACTTGGCTTGATTTGGCCCTGCTTAACTTGGCTTGACTTGGCTTAACTTGGCTTGGCTTGGCTTGGCTTGGCTTGGCTTGACTTGGCTTGGCTGGACTTGGCTTGGCTTGACTTGGCTTGGCTTGGCTTGGCTTGACTTGGCTTGGCTTGGCTTGGCTTGACTTTGCTGACTTGACTTGAGCTTGACTGATTTGCTTGACTTGGTTTGCTTGACTTGTGACTTACTTGCTTTGACTTGGACTTGACTTGACGTGACTTGACGTGACTTTGCTTGACTTGATTTGACTTGACTTGATTTGACTTAACCTTGTTTGACTTGACTTGATTTGACTTAACTTGACTGGCTTGTGATGACCTGGTTTGACTTGACTTGACTGTGACTTGACTTGACTGTGACTTGACTTGATTTTGACTTGACTTGACCTGGTTTGACTTGACTTGACCTGGTTTGACTTGACTTGACCTGGTTTGACTTGACCCTTGACTGGTTTTTGATTGGACTTGACCTGGTTTGAACTTGACTTGACTGTTTGATTGATTGACCTTTGATTTCTATTGCTTTTCATTATCTTTCACCTTCTTTTTTCATATAATTTTGGCATTTTTCCTGGTTCAATGGCAAAAATTTTATATAAACATTGTTTATCTCTCTTTCTCTCCTTTACACTCTCTATCTTTTTCTCAGTACCTTTATCTACATTTCTCTTTCTCTCTATGTTTCATTCTTCCTCTACCTTTCTTTCTCTGTTTATGTTGTTATTATTCTTTTTCTTGTTATTGTTATCGAATGCCAAGTGCTATCAAATTTTTTTTTTGTTTTTATAATTGGGCTGTTGCATTAGGTTCTTGAAAAAAAAAATAAATAAAAAAAAAATGAAAAAAGAACAGCATCAGCTTCAGTGTATACAAACAAGATATTGTGTATCAGACAAAATGAGGGAATCTTTTAAATTGTCATTAAATGGGTTTATAGCCTCAAACAGAAATTATTCTTCCTGTACTTTGGATTTTCTCTTCATGTTGTTTTGTCTCTCTCCCTCTATCCCACTATCTCACTCTCACTCCCTCAATCTTTCTCTGTCCAACAAAAGTTTTATAATAATTGGTTTATATAAGAAAGAGAGAGAGAGTTAGAGAGAGATGTAGCAAAATTAATGTGGGCTTTGTGCAGGAATGTAAAATATGTAAATTAATGGATCAAAGGCACATAGTGAGAACGATAGAGATATAGGGAAAGATGAAAGAGATGTAGAGATAAAGATGTATAGAGATAGAGAGAAGAAATGATGCATTGGCCGGAAGGAAATAAACTGAAAAGGATTTATGAGGATAAAATGAAAAGATTAAAAAACATAAAACATAAAACTAAAATGCATTAAAAACTCATGTAAAAGTCTTTTCAGGATGTTTATCTTGCCAGAGAAATGAAATAGTTGATGTAAAAGGTGAAAAAAAATTGGTATGCTTGGGGGGAGGCTTTGGAGGCTTGGATGTGCAAAAAAAGTCATAGAGAGTTAAAGCTATGGGGAAATGGTTTAAAAAAACATTATTTGAAAGAATTAAATAGGCATTAAAATGAAATGAAAAGGAGAGTAAGAGAAATGACAAAAGATTAAGAGAGAATGCATTATTGTAAGTCTAACAGAACTGAAGTTACAGTTACATGTTACAGTGCTTACTTATTAAAATATCACAAGTGTCACCGATAAATGTTGTAGGCGTGTCTCTTATGTGGCAACAAGCAGCAGTGCACTTTACGATTCTCGCCGATTTTTGCTATATCATTAAGATGATTCCTCAAAGGATTTACTTTATTTTACTTTACTTTACTTTACTTTACTTTACTTTACTTTACCTTACTTTACTTTACCTTACTTTACTTTACCTTACTTTACTTTACTTTACTTTAGCTTACTCTATTTTACTTTGCTTTACTTTACCTTACTTTATTTTACTTTACTTTACTCTACTTTATTTTACTTTACGCTACTTTACTCTAGTTTACTTTACTTTACTTTACTTTACCTTACTTTACTTTACCTTACTTTACTTTACTTTACTTTAGCATACTCTATTTTACTTTGCTTTACTTTACCTTACTTTACTTTACTTTACTTTACTTTACGTTACTTTACTTTACTTTAGCTTACTCTATTTTACTTTGCTTTACTTTACCTTACTTTACCTTACTTTATTTTACTTTACTTTACTCTACTTTATTTTACTTTACGCTACTTTACTCTAGTTTACTTTACTTTACTTTACTTTACCTTACTTTACTTTACCTTACTTTACTTTACTTTACTTTAGCATACTCTATTTTACTTTGCTTTACTTTACCTTACTTTACTTTACTTTACTTTACTTTACTTTACTTTACGTTACTTTACTTTACCTTACTTTACTTTACTTTACTTTACATTACCTTACTTTTATTTACTTTACTTTAGCATACTCTATTTTACTTTGCTTTACTTTACCTTACTTTACTTTACTTTACTTTACTTTACTTTACTTTACGTTACCTTACTCTACTTTACTCTTTTTTACATTACTTTACTTTACTTTACTTTAAGTTACTGCTAAGAAGCAGCTAAATAGCGCGCACAAAATTTTAAATGACGAAATCAATTTTTTTTGGAAGTGTTTTTAACGATTTGAGAAAAGAAAAGAAGGAATTAAAGTACTTTTGTAGTAAAAAGTATTTTAAGCAGAAATAACAAAAAGAAAAAGAAAAAAATGAAATGCGAAAATAAGTAGAAGACACTTCGAAATTCTTTCCGTCGTTTCTTGTTTCTTATCATTTTTCTTTTAATTTTTTTTTTTATATTTGTCACGCGATATCATCAGCATCATCATCATTATTAGCTGGAAAGGAAGCCTAAAGAGTAATTCAGAGAGTGTAGTAGTGATGGTGAGAGGTCGGGCAGAAGAAGAAAGAGAATATGAAATTCTTGTATATATATAAATGGCTTTCTTCGTTATTTTTTTGTTTTACGTTTTTTTTTTTACATACTTTAAGTAAATATTGTAAGAAAAATTGTTTTTGCTGCCTGTAAAAAATCTAAAGAGCAAGACGATTATATATAAGAAAGAGATAGATAATAAAGTAGTTAAGTGCTAATGCTAAATTTTGTATGTATAATATGCATGTAAATATTTTCTGCTGTTATTTTGTGCGATTAACAAAATTGGCAAAAAAAAGGAAACGTTCTAGAGGAACTTTAGCTTTTTTTATTTTACAAATTTTCTATCTATTTAAATTTCTCTATCTCTCTCTGTCTCTCTCTCTCTCTCCTCTTGTGTGTGTGTGTGTGTGTGAGAGAGAGAGAGAGAGAGAGAGATTATGTGTGTCCTTTTTCCATACTTTCTGTACAATTACATAATATTAGCAATAGTTTAAATATGGGCCCATTTTCTTCCCCTCTTTGTTTTTTCTTTTTTGCTTTAGAGTTTGTTTTTCTTTTTTACTTAACACTCAATGCCAAATTTTGTTGCACAAACTAAAGTGATTTTTTTTTGCTATGTGGAATAAAGTAAATAGATAGAAGATGCTGCTGCATACACATAAACACACACGCACGCACGCACGCAAACGCACGCACTCACTATTAAATACATGAATTCATTTAAAGCTTATAACAAAAAAAAAAAAAAAGATAAATAGAAAAAAATTTGTTTACTTTTTCCTTTTTTTTCTCTAAATATTTGAGAAATAACATTAAAAAGTTTGCTTCTAATAAAAATTGATTACAAATGAATCGTGTCGTTGATAGAGCACGTACACACTACATTTATTATTACAAACGCAATCGGCATACGTTCATGCTTTTTGTAGTGTATAAAAATTTTTGGCAAATTTTTGAAAAAAGTTTTTTTTCGGTAACATTTTGCATTCTCTATAAATTTAATTTTTATGACAGTATAAAATTATGTTAATATTAAAAACTCTTCTCTGGAAAAAAGATAAAGAAAAAAGTTATCTCTCTGGCTCTTTCGATTTTTCATTTTTGCAAATGAGCAACTCTAATTTTAGTTTATTTTGAACGAAATTTTGAAAATTTGGCTAATTTTTATATTTTTCTACATTTCGTCTCAAATTCTTCAAAGTGGCCCAGTTTAAATTTCCCAAAAATATTACATTCTAAATAGATCTTAATAGATCTCTCTGTCTATTTTCAAAATCTTTAGGGTCAAACTATTAGATTTTCTGTTAGCCATACTTTTACTGATAGAAAGTTCATTTAATAGAAATATTTATAGATTTTTATAAATATAGCTTGATAAGGAAAATGATTTACATCGTTTAAACGTTGAGATCACAATCTCAGTCTTTTAAGTGAAAATTTCTCGAATTTTATAATAATTATTCGATTTTTACAGTTCACACATGGCCTGGTATTTCGCATTCAAAAATTTTCCATGGGGATCTGTCTTTTTTTTTTTTAATTTCTAGAAATATTAAAAAAAAAATAGAGTTAACTCGATGCCATATAAAATCTTTGGTCCGATCTTAAGTCTTTTATGCGTTACATGCGCAAAACATATGAATCATCTACATGTAAGTTGGGAGAATAATGCGGCTTAAGATATAGGTTAAGGTATTTCTGGTCATACCATAATGCTACACAGATAATTGACAATCTTTTATTATCACCTTGGACTTAAAAGTATCACTTTCTAAATCGACATACGGCTGCCTAAATAGTTGATCTATGTTATGAAGCCGCCTCATATATTTTGTTCTAAGAATTAGGGTTGGATAATTTTTAATTTCTTCTCCAGCAATTTCAATTAAAAAAAAAAAAGGGTTTGTGGGGACTATGGCTTTTCAGGTTTTGGTTTACTTTACACGAATACTCTCATCATTATCATCAGAGACTTTAATATACATCTTTGGCATTTTGTCTTTAATTGAAATAAATTGAAAATTCTCAAATTGCCAGATTAGGCCTTTGCATCTTTTCTGCATATTTCGATATCTAGTTCAATCCTTGTACCTCATTTATTTCATTTAAATCATTTTTTTTTATGGGTGGCATTTTTGGCCTTGAAAGAAAATATTATAATGAATCTGCGGTTAAAATTTACATATTTTTATTTTTAATTTTCATAGTTTTTTCTTTTACTAGTATTTTCGAATGTATTCGCTTTAATTTTTTTTATTTTTTTTTTTTTGCTCATTTTTTAACCGCATATTCATTTATTTTCAAAATCATTTTTTTCCCTCCTTTTTTTTTGGTTTTTAATTTTTCACCATTGAACTTGTTATTAATTTAGAATAAAAAAATCTGGTACGAGGATTGATTTAAGAAAAAGGGTAAAAGAAGAAAAAAAAGCTCAGAAGAAAACGAGCAAGTAAAAAAAAAGGGCAAAAACAAAATGTTCAACTTTACAGAGTACAAGTTAAATGAAACTTTGTTTCTTAAGCCATTTTTTTTTTCCTTCTAACTTTTCTATCTATTTTCATTCATATTATCGTTAGATCGAAATTTAAGTAAAAAGTGTATCGTAAAAATTCCATAAACACTTTTTTTTTTTACTCTATTCTATAAACCACTTGCGAAATAGAGTTTTATAAAATTGTACATACAGAAATTTGTAACATTCAGAAGGAGTTTGTGATCGATTTCATTTGACGTTATAATTTAAATATGTCTGTCCTGTCTGTTGCTTATTAAGTTACAGGTCTCATATTTATGAAATATTTTATTGAAATTTGATACGTAGATAAATTATTTTGCCTTAAAAACGTATCTTATTGAAAAATGTTTAAAATCGGACCACTTTTGCGATCAATTTCGAAAAAAATGTCTATAGAACGAATAGAAAAGAAATTACAATTTTAAATAAATTTTAACGAAAATCAGCATATTTATGTGTTTTAACATGGAAAATATTTATGACAAATTTGGTCCATATTAGTCCATTTTTTTTCAATCCCCCTTCAACTTTACTTGAACTTTATAATTTATTAAAAATTTAGAATTTTTCATTTTCCTTCTTTGTTTGTTATCCGTGTGCTCAACTTTTTTTTTTAATAACATTAAGTAAAGCAGGGTAGGGTAGTGTTGGAGTTAGCCTCGGTCTCGATCTCGATCTCGATCGACGTGCTTTTTTAAGTTTTTTATGTTTTCTATTGCTCACATTTTTCTTATTTTCGTTTTTTTATTTTCATTTCTTTGCGGTTATAGATGGATTTTCCTTCCTTTTGATTGTTTTCTGTATGTATGCATGCATGCGCATGCATGCATGTGTGTGTGTGTATTATGTATGTATGTATGTGTGTGCGTGTTTCTCTCTCTCTCTCTCTCTCTCTCTCTCTCTTATTTTATATATATATATATATTATATATATATATATTATTATATATATATGTGTGTGTGTGTGTGTGTGTGTGTGTGTGAGTGTCTGTGTGTATGCATTTATTTATTAAAAGCTATGGAGCCCAGTATTTTTAAATATCTATTGGTTTGTCTTTTAAATTAATTCACTTGTATGTGTTGTATGTAAATGGGCGTGAATCCCGTTTAATAAGTTGAAGTTATGTTCAATTTTGTTCGGTGCGGTTCCGTTCCGTTCCGTTTCGTTCCATTCCATAAATTACAATGGGCTTTAGTAGATTTTAGTGGTTATCGGCTATTAGAGGGATAGCCAATATTGTTGTTGTTGCTGTTGTTGTTGTTACAGATTAAATCGATTTAGCGGTTAGTTCATTTATTAACTATTTAGTTTTCTTTCAATGTATTTCGAACGTTTTTCATTATTTTGTTATTATCACTATCTTTTCTTTTTTTTTTTTCTTTTATAAAATCAACCGTTAGATGTTTTCTTTTGTTTGTTTATGTAGAATTGTAGCAAATTAGGTGCTAAAGGCCAGGCCAGCAAAAAACCTCTAAATTAATGATTTCACTTTTTTTTTTTTTCTTTTTCTTTTTCTTCTATAGATCTAAAATATATGACACTTTTACATTTTATAATCCCTCTTGAACAGAATAAAGAAAGGCTTAAATTCTTTTATCTTGTATCTTCCTTCCCCATAAATTTTCAAAATGTTATTTTTGTGATTTACTTTAGATCCTTTAATTTTTTAGTCCCTCAAAATTAACACTTTAGTAATGACATTTATTCTAAATTAATGATTTTCTCTTTCAAGTTCACTAAACAAATTGAATCATAAATTGTGAATAGAACGAAAATTCAAGATCTATTGGTGCCATATGTGGCCCTCCGCCTTTTATAGGAAATATACCTTTGATTGTGCATTATTTGTTTAGACAAAATTTTAACTAGTTGAAGAAAAAATTGGAAAGTAAAAAGTTTCACCAGAAAGTTTATAAAGCAATTAAGGATTTATAGAACAATAAGAATTAAATATTGAAAATTATATCTTAATCTCGCCAATATGGTGTTCTAGTTAACTAGGCAGAATTATCAATCACTTGAATCCACATTTCAAGATCTTCAACTACTTTTTTACGGCAAATGAATCTTTATATGGCTTTTATTTTTCTTGTACATGGAAAATTATTTCCAAGTAGTGATTTGCCTGTTTAATGCCTTAGGAAATTTATGGGCCACATAGAGTTCCATCTATCAAAGCCTCCTATTCTTGGACATGGAAAATTATTTCCAAGTAGTGATTTGTAAGTTTTTAATGCTTTAGAAAATATGTGGGTCACATAGGGAGGGGACCATTTTTCAAGGCCTCCTATTCTTGGACATTGGAAAATTATTTCCTAGTAGTGATTTGCCAGTTTTAAGATCTTAGGGAATATATGGGCCCCATAGAGATCCATGTTTCAAGGCCCCCTATTACAATGCAGGACGCTTTTTCACGGCAATAAGTTTTTTCTTATTCTTGTACAATGAAAATTATTTCCAAGTAATAATTTTGGCATTTAAAAATGCTAGAAACTATTTGGCGCAATTTTGCAAGTTTATCATAAATGTAGAATATTAAAAAATGTTGCTTGTGTTGTCAATGCCTTCAACTCTTCATTTGTGATTTCATTTTATTAAAAAATTACATGTTAATTATTTTTGTTTGCTTGAGAAAACAGCATAATAAAATTTTTTTTTTTTTTATTTATTATTTTTTAAAGCTCAAAGCCATTGTTAACAACAAAAATAAAACGAAAACAAAAAACAAAAACGTAAAAGAAAACGAAAAAAATTATTAAATAAAATTTCAAAGTCAGTGAAAATTTTTTTTTTTTTTGCTTGAGCTCGAAAAATGATTGCCCTGAAAAAAATTGTTTTGTCTCTTTTAGTCTCTTTAGTCGTTTCTGTTTACTTTTTCAACCTTGCAGAAGGTTATTTATCATTAAAAGTGATGATGATGATGATAATGATAATGATGATGATAATGATGATGATGAGTGAATTTACAATCAATACTTCTTCTTCCTCTTTTTCTTTTCTTTTTTTGTGTTTGATTTTGATTTTATCTCTGATTTGCTTTTTTTTTTTTTGTTTGCTTTTTATGCTTTTATGTTGATGCTTAATTCTTTATTATTTTATCATTTATCAAAGTTCCATTTAGCTTTGATATATCACTTGCCTTCTTGATTTTTATTTTTTTCTTGGTTTTTCTTTTTGTAACATGAAATCTTTTAATTCATTAATGAAACTTAGATTTGATTCGAAATTCTCAAATGAAAATTCTATTATAAGAGTTTTGAAACAAACAAATGATGGAAATTTAATAAAATAAAATTAATTATTAATGTGTTAATATGTCAGAAACTAAAAAACAAGAGCAACAACAACAATCATTAATTGAAAGGAAATTCATTTTATAAAAAATAGAAAAATTTGTGATATCAAATGAATATTTTTATGAGTTTAAAAAATTGCAAAAACTTTTTTTTGTATGTATATCAAACGGACGAAGGGGTATGAAAGGTAAAAAGGGAAGAAGATGAAGAAGACGAAGAAGAAAGGAAAAAAAGGAAAAGCTAAAGGAAAAGAAAGAGCAACATTTAAATATCGCATTATTTTAATTGAATTATTTAAATGGTATGGACAGACATATAAAAAATGTACACACAACACAACATACATACATACATACATACATACATACATACATACATACATACATACATACATACATATTATGTAGTTACAAATGTTTATATTTACATGTTCAAAGGGATTTTTTTCGGGTATTTTTACTTTTTTCTTTTTTTTTTTCTGCTATTTTCTTATTTCGTCTTGCGAAATGTTTTGTAATTTTGCGACAATTGTCGCTGCCAGTTTATCATAGAATTTAACAACAACAATAACAATCGTCATTCAATTAAATATTTGTATATCACTTACAATTTTTGCGTTTGTTTATCTCTCTCTCCCAATCTCCCCATTTTCCCATCTCACCATCCCGCTTTATTGTTCTTTTTCACTATTTCTTTCTCAAATGTCTGTCTGCTTGCCTCGCATACATTTTACATAGATCAATAACATTAACATAATTTTTGTAAAACGGTCAAGCAGCGTGGCTTGACCGAGTTGAGAAAGAATTTCTCTTTCGAAATGAAATCTAATGAAAATTGAAATGAAATTTTCTTTTCTTTTTTTTTTTTTTTTTGTTTTTTTTAGTATAAAAATTCTCTAGAATATTATCTATTATAATTCTTCATGGGATGCCTCTTTATTTCTTTATATATTTAAAATTCTTCTTCATCTTCTTTTTTTTTTTTTTGAAGTGCATGTTGGTGGCATGCAACGTTTTTCTATTTTTTTTTTTTTTTTTACTGGGGACATCACGGGTATGTTAACGTGCATTTTTTTTTCAAAGCACGTTTTTAATTTTGAAAGAAAGAATAAAATAAAATAAAAAAAATTAAAAAAAACAAGATAAATGCCTTGTGCCGTTTCTTCCTTCCCACCATAATGACCAACAGATAAGGACAATTGTTCTGATGCCAGAAATAAGAAAATGCTTTTTTTCAAGTCTCATCTATTTCTACTTTTGTAATGAAAGTGCTTCTAAAAAAAGAAAATAAATAAATAAAGGCCGAAAAGAAATAAAAGGATACAATTACGCCGTTTCAGTTCCTGTTTGTCGGTATAAAAGATAACGATCTTTTTTCTGTCCTATGAAAATGAAATTTTAGAATTCATGTGACAGAGGATGAGCTGGGAGGGGGAGGGGGGGTTTGTGTATTTAAATGAGAAAAAAAAATAAATAAGCAAAGTAAAGTGTGAGTTAGAAATATGACCGTAATTTGAATACTTTTGTAGTATGCCCTTAAAGAAATTCTTCTTCTTCTACTTTCCTGTATTTTTTTTTTTTGCCCATCAATCCTAACGTCTGTCTCTTCGTTGTCACTTTTATTATGCAAATTTTCTATTATTTTCAATTTTTGAATTATCATTTTTCAAATTCTCAATTTATATCTATCTAGTTTTCCTTCTCAATTTATTATATTTGATTAATTTGTATTTACAGGATGTTTTGTATAAAATATGCCATCCACATGGTCAAGTTTTGCGTATTGTCATTTTCAAGAAGAATGGCGTACAGGCAATGGTTGAATTTGATAGTTTGGATGCAGCAACAAGAGCTCGTGAAAATTTGAATGGAGCCGATATATATTCTGGTTGTTGCACTCTCAAAATTGATTTTGCTAAGGTAAGTATTTATCAAATAAATAAATTATTATTATTATTACAAAGTTCATAAAAGGGTAGAAGCCACTAAAAAGAAAACAAAAGAAAAGTTAAAGAAATTCAACTAAAAGTAAATAGAATAAAAGTAATAGAATAGAATAAAGAGAATTAATCGGAGCCGACACTTAAACTTGAGTAAAGTATTAAAAAACAATCACGTACATTCTACATTCAATGCAAGTACACGAATTTAAAAAGAAAAACAAATTGTGATTTATTCAATTATTTGGATCCAAAAAATTTGGTCCAAAATTTGGGCCAAATTCGATACACGTTCTATTTTTTGATATATCAAAGTACAATAAAATATCAATTTTTATTCAATTTTATTCAAAATTCTAACGGTTTTCCATACAAAGACATTTTTTTTTTTTTTTTGAAAAAGGCTTGGTATTGGGCGTGGCCCTAAACATTGACCGATTTCTTTGGACCAAAACCAATCTATGTACCAAATTTACATGGACAGATAGACGTACAAAGGAGGCAAATTGAAATTGACTCAGAAAGAAATTCGGGATCGTTTGAAACAATAATAACTCCTTTTGTGCAACCAACTCCTTTAGTTGATTGCATTTTTGGCAAATTTACAATACCGATGTAAATTTTAAGATTCAAATACTTTTTATAAAACTATTACTTTTCCATGTCATCTTCTCTATATCATTTTTATTAAATAGATATACGAGCGTTTCAGTTCAGATGCATTTTTTTGATCGCAAAAAATTAAATGGACCGTCCATCTGTCTCTGTAATATCTATCCATAAATCAGCATTATTCTATAAAATATTTCTAATTGATACGAAGAGTTGTTCCAATTAAATACAATTTAATAAAAGTTGCTTAAGAAAATATGTCTTGATATTCTATGTCCTAGGCTTGCTTTCTTATCCTTCCTATTTTGAATGATGAATTCTTTATCTTTATCTTTATCTTTATTTATTTATTTATTTATTATTACAAATTTTATTTTGCATTATTTTCTATTGCAGCCTGAAAAGTTGAACGTTTACAAGAATGAACCGGAAACTAGTTGGGATTATACTTTGGCTTCTACTGGTGGTAAGTTTACAAATTTTATTCTATCTTCCTTTTTTTTTTTGTTTTTTTTTAATGCATATAAATATATAATGTTCTTATATATAAATAAATAAATATATGAATTTCTGTTATAATTTTTCAAAGTTTTTCTCAAAACAAAACAAAGCAAAACAAAAAAAAAATACAAATAAATTTACACTTAATATTAATTAATTATACACTTCCATAAACATATAAACACAGAGAGAAAACACGACACAACAGAAAACATATACAATCACATAAATGCCCTTAACCATTGACGCTGATTTCTTGATACATTGATTAATTGATTGAGTGATTGATTGATTGATTGATTGATTGATTGATTGATTGATTGATTGATTCATTCTTTCTCTCATTACGATTGGCCTTCAAATAATAAAAAAAAAAAAACATGGAGAAAACTTTTTTTTAAAACTCCTTGTTATTTTTAATGTTTATTCAGATTTTTTATGGATTTTTCCAAACTTAAAATCACAAAAAAAAAAAAACTTAGTGCATAATATTCAAAGCTCTGGCCCATTTTTGTGATATTCTTAATTCACCAATTTCATTTTCTAAACTCTCTTAAATCTTGTAAATGAGTGTGTCATGGCAAAATAAATATTTTAATATTTTGAAAAATTTCTTTCTGTGTTATTATGAATTTTTGAATATAAATTCGCATGGTACCATTTGGATACACATCGGGCAGAAATGTTCTGATGGGAAAATCGGAATATTCATTCCAACTTCAAATTTCACAGAAAACAATATTTTTTTAATATAGACTTTTTTCTTCTCAATAATAAGTCTCATAATATTTGTATATGGGAGTGGTACCGTCATAACAGCATCACTTTAAACGTTAGCACATAAATTTATATTATTAAATTTTGGATTATTTATATCCTTGAGAAATTATGCTAGAGGACCTGGCGAAAGTTCTTGAAAATTACTTAATTTGAATTATTAAATGATTAATTATAATCGGGTTCCACATTTATAGGCGATTGTCCTATATTTTGGAAAAATTTTTACTTGTACTATTCAAAAAAAAAAAAAAAATTTTTTTTTTTTTATAATATTAAATCTTGTTTTTTATTTTCTCTTAGCGTTTGATAAAAACTACACTAAAATCTAAAACTTTAAATCTAAAATTATAAATATCTTTTTCATAAAGATATTAAAATTTAAACTAAATTTTTATTTAAAAATTTGGATTACCACCCTCCATTCTATTTATTCTATTTTTCGTGGAAGTGTTTTCTAAAAAATTTTCTATACCCTGCACAAGATATGCTCGCTCAGAACAGTAGTTGAGTTGAGATAGAAGCACCAATCGTATCGAAATCACTTCTTGATTCGATTTAAGCTTGCTTCAAGGGTCTGCCTGTCTGTCCTTGGAAATTTCTTATCAAGTTAAGGGCGGCAATTTTTGAAATACTTCAATGAAATTTTATATGCAGGTTGATGTTGGCCCAGGCAATGAAGCCTACTGAAAATGTTGAAAATCGAATCATTTTTATCATGAAGCCTCATATAAAGCTTTTTTGCATTAAAAAAAAAAAATCTTTGTGTGGGTAAAAGTTAAACATTTTGAAAATATTTTCAAGAATATTAAGCTTTACTTTGTACTTTGGCATAAAAACTATTTGCATTAAATTTAGTTCAATCACCATCTACACATTTATATTTATATTTGTTATATATTATTTATATGTTGTTTATATGTGTGTACATACATACACACATACATACATACATACATTTGCATATGTGTATATCAAAAAAAAAAAAAAAAACATGTTCCACATGTTTAATTGAATTTTACTGAAAATTTGGTTAACTAATATTTTTTGTTTTTGCTTTTGTTTTTATTTTTGTATATAAAAAAAATTTTATATAGAGAAGCACACCTTTCAAACTCTGATCTGTATTTTTAATTATCTTCGTAATATAATTTTTCCTTTTTGCTGTTTTTTTTTTCAATTTTTTTTTTTTCGTTTGCTCAATCACATTTTACAAAAGTAATTAAATTCAATTAATGATGTGGCCTTCTAAATGGAATACCGTCACGAAGGTGGCGGCAGGCATAGGCGGGGAAAGCACAGTAGCTAAGACTAGCGTGTCAGTTGTAATTGCTTTTTTCATTCTGACAATTTGCTTTTTCTCTCTTTTCATCCTGTTTTTTTGTCTTCATTCATCTACTTCTCCACCTACTTTCGCCTAACTAATCCTCTTGATTTTTATAGCTTTGCCAATTTATTACTGTTCAACTTCTTTTATGAAGCAATCATTATCATCATCATCATCATCATCATCATCATCATCATCTCATCATCATCATCATTACTATTATTAATGATAATGATCATTATGTGTGATATATAAATTTTGTTTGTAAATGTCTGGTGGGTGGTGGTGGTCGGTTAAGGAGGGCTGCGCTTGCTAAGTTTTGGGTGAAATGACTGAAAATGACAATTAAAACAAATTAGTTGTCAACTTACTTTATCATTTTCATTCTCAGCATCATCATCATTATTATGCTCCATAAAGTAATTTTTGCCAATCATTCTAAGAAAATGCAACAACAACAAATAGATTTATTTATAATTTTCATTTTTTTTTTTACATTTTTTCAATTAAAAAGTGAAGTAAATAAAATGGGATGTAAATAAAATGATCTTTTACATTCAACTAATGTGGTGCTGCTAATGCTCTCCATTGCGCTGATGCTGCTGCTGCTGCTGCTGCTATTGCTTGTTCTTTTTATGTTACAATTTTTTTTTTTTTTTTAAACATATTTAACTTGTAACGTTTGCTGAGATTTTGAAAATTTTTAAATTTAAATGCATCTAAATCTCTTTTGCAAATTTTCTATAACTGTTCCCAAAATTTTCATGCATTTCTAATTATTCTCTATATTTAGACGAAATGATTCATTCATTAAATCCCTGCTTGAAATGATTTAAGTTTGTCTTAAGTTTGTCCACTTAAAATCAAGCCAAATTTTGAATTCGATTTGTCCATTTTGTTAGAATGGACCGCCCCAAAATCACATAATAAAACTTTTTGTTAATAATCTTGATTTTATTATTCATTTTCTTGACTTAACTTAAAAAGCTCATTAAGCAAAATGATTTTTGATGATTAGAAAATATTTAAAAATTAGCTTTGATTGATTAGAACGTTTTTTATTTTAATCATTAAATGTTCATTTTAATGATGATGATAATGATGATCATGGTGATAATGATGATGACAAATAGTCATCAAAATGGATTAAGTATAGAGATAGAGTGACGGAATTTTCCATTAGCAAGACGAAAGGAGGGAGGAAATACAAATTTTCAAATGTTTCAGACTGAAAATTTTTATACTCCACATCACTACAAAGTATTACAAATTTGTGCGTACAACGTTTGACCCGACCCAGAAGATGTTGAAGATATAATACAAAAAAATTTTATTATGGTATCGATTCTCTCTCAATGACATTTGGAATCGATTTGAGCTTGTTTGTTGTACGTCCGTCTGTCTGTCTGTCTGTCTGTCTGTCTGTCCATGTAAATTTGTTATATCAAGCTATAGAGGGCAATTTTTGAAATTATATCAATGAAATTTGGTACAGAGATGGACATGGGCTCTATTGAAAATGGTTAGAATTGGTCCATTTTTACGACCACTTCACCCCATAATTTGCCATTTAAAAAAAAAACTCGTTATGTGGAAAAATAGTACAATTTTAAATATAGTTTAATCAAAATTGATGTGGTGTGGAAAAAACATATATGCCAAATTTAATTTAAATCGATCAAATTTAATTTTAATCGATCCCTTTCTATGTAATGACTTCGTTCCAAGAAAAATCATTCTATGGATACAAGTTGCAATTTGAAATATATTTTAAATAAAAAATTGACTTTTTTGATTTTTTAAATCAAATTAACTAAAATGAAGTCTAGGGTATTCGAGCGACGGCTCCAATCAACTATAAAGTTTTTTTTTTTATAAAGTTATTAATTATGAAGTAATTGTTTCTAATAATGATCATTACAAATAATACGCCAAAAAATTCAGTTTTTTGGATTCGTGCAAAAATAAGGAAACAGGGAACAGGCGGAAGAATCAAAAAGAAAAAATGAACCACAACAAGATCATAACAACATTTTTTTTGTATTTGTTTTTACTTCTTTTGTATAAAATTAATAAATCTACTGTGAATAATTTGCTGCAGTTGTTGAAAAGAAATGAAAAAAAAAGACACATCCAAGAATTATGGTATGGCCAACAAAATAACAAAAACAACTACATTATTACTCTTGTTGTTGTTGTTGTTGACGATTTTCTCATCATTTTCTTTCATTTCTTTCTTTTTTTTTTGACTTTTAAACGTTGGCAACTGGAACACACATCAATCACAGACGACACAAAAATGTTTTCTTTTTCTTTATTCCCTTAATTTTTGTTAAGAGTTTTCCATTTGTTGTTTGTGCATTCTCGAATGCAAAGCTTTTCAATGATTTCCATAAATTGCCAGAATTCTGTCAAGTTATTTCCTTTTTGCTTTTCATCTCTCTCTCTCTCTCTCTCTATCTCTCTCTCTATCTATCTCTCTCTCTCTATCTATCTTCTCTCTCTCTCTATCTATCTCTCTCTCTCTCTCTATCTATCTCTCTCTCTCTATCTATCTCTCTCTCCATCTTATGAATTTCTACCTTGTTTTTCTGCTTTATTTCCGCTTTTTATTCTATTTTTTTTTCCCTTTATATTTATTTGCTTTGGCTTTTGTCAATTTTCGTATAATTCCCATGGAAAATTCTTTCAACAGATTGTTATTGTTGTGTTTGTGTGTGTGTGTTTGTGTATGTGTATATGTATGTATTTGATTTCATAATTTATTACCGTTATACATTTAACGACTACTGCAATAATTAAAGTTTCATTTCTCCATTTATCGTAAAATACACAGAATTTCATTCTTTAGAAAAAAAGAAGAAAAAACCTAAAAAAAAAATCATTATTTCTTACCTGAAAACGTTGAGCTTCATTTGAATGAAGATTAAGAATGAAAAAAACTTTTTTAAGATGCTTCAGTTAAGTTGAATAAGTAACAGGAAAAAAGAGAGAGATAGGCAGAGAGAAAAAATCATCATCGATATTAATCAATAATATTGAATGGCAGAGGGCCGGGGCAGCATGGTAGGCAAAAAGATGTGAAAGTCTCTACGACAACTCAATCAATTATTTCGGTATTCAAAAAATTATTTAAGTTCTTTTCACAATTCTTTGTTTGCAATAACATTTTGACTTTTCAATTTTACCATCATCGAATTTTATTATTTAATTCAATGTACGATTTGATTATTACAGTAATTTCTCGTAATTTCTCTTAATTTGTTACACTTAGCATTCATTTTTATTCAATTACTTTGCTATTTCTATTTTCTGTATTTTCGCTTTCTAATGGATAATTTATTTCAAATTATTCAATTTAAAAATTTCTTGCTTAATGCAATAAATTTCTTTCATTCTCTCTTCTAATGCATTCAATTTTCTCTATGAATCTCTAATTCAATGATTTTTTTTTTCCATTCTTCCATTGTACAATTTTCTTTACTCTGTCTTTATGGCTCATTATTTCTTTCATACTTTTCCAAATGATTTCGCTATTTCATAAATTTAAGAATCGAATTCTCTCATTTAAGGTCTCAAAATTTCTTTATAATGCTCCAAAATTTCAATTGAGCCGGTTTTTATTTAATGCCACACTTATTTAACCATTTAATATTCCCTAAAAAAAAATCAATAAAATCGCTCTCGGTCGCGTAGAGCAATACAAAATAAGTGCCTAATGGAAATAACAGTACGATGATA